>QGMK01000504.1:0-23190 GCA_007825345.1 Lachnellula suecica
TTTAAAAGTTTAAATTCTAATATTTAAATAAATAATAAGTTTAAATTAAAGTTTATTAAATTAAACTTTATTTTAAACTTCCTTTTAAAGACCTTTCTTTTAGTTTTCTAGGCTAAAATATACTTTATATAAGCTTTAATAGTTATATTATAAGCTTTAATACATTTCTAATTATTATAAAGGGACGATAAGTCGTTCTCCCACCGTAGCCTACCGTAGGGATTACTAGCGATTGGTGAGCATGAGATACATCGGCCATGCAAGTAAGATCTCATTAGCTACTGCAACGTGTGATGTTAAAATAAGGATTCGTTTTAAAGATGCGGAGGTGGAGATTTTAACGCAATCTTGAGACTTACTCAGCCTTACAGACCCCTGCACTTGTCCAAATTAGTTCAGCTGCACGCGTAATCCTGACCCCTGAAAACGGGTTTTGTACAGAAGATTACAGCTTAAATTTAAAGTTTGCCTTTGGGAGATAGGACTAAATTATATGGATAATTCCGCTAAATTCCGCTAGAACGGTCGCGTTCAGAGTCAAGAGTATCCATACCACTCACTTCCACACAATGTAGAGAATAATACGGCTTTACGGTGACCTATATTGTATTGCGCTCGGAGCGTGGACGTGCGTCGCAAAGAAGAAGTTAAGTGTGCGGTCAAAAAATATATCTTCATTTTCAGCTAAACGGCAGAATGCGATTTCTGCAAAAAAATCCAATTTCATACTACATTTGCACCTGATGCACTTGAAAAAAACGCAAAAACCAAAAGCGCAACTCAATACGCAATATATTATTCTCTACATTGCTTCCACAAACGCTATGACGCCGGAAATTGATGCGAATGTGAAAGGCTCCCAAGTGAGTACGATGGACTAAGCTCATAAATTATGTGCGCCTCTATGCAAACTTTCTTTGGATGCAAGTGGGTCCGTCACTTATACCCTTCCTTTCCCTCGCCACATCCTAGACATCTTTGGTGTGACTTGCGTGGCTTGTGTGCCCCAGATCCTCCGTATGCTCAGAAGCGTTCTTTTGGGTGCTATCTACCTCGACATCACGATGGATCTCCTTCTCCACCGCGACAACCGCTTCGTCCGCGAGGGCTTTGTCTTCAAACACTGACACAAAAGGGTTAGATTTGAGATTAAAAATATAATTGGGGGAAACTCACAGAAGGCCAACTCTTCCAGCGTTCTACCCTGGGTTTCGGGGTATAAGAAATACACGAAGAGCACTTCGAAGGTAATCCAGCCGCAGTAGATGGCGAGGAATTTCCAGTCGAGGGCTGTGAGAGCGATGGGGTTGACGTTGTTGGAGAAGAAGGCGCCAACCTTGCCGAAGACTTGCTCGATTCCGATACCGCGGGTTCTGGTTGAGTATGGGAACAATTCGATAAGGTATGCTATTTTCTTGTCAACACAAATGTCGCAACAGGGGGTTGATATTTGAGACTTACTGTAGGTGAGAGCATTGTTGCCAAGATTGTATGCTGGGCTATAGGCAAAGAAGAAGATCAGAGCGGCGATTCCTGCGCTCTGGTTGGTAACCTTGTGATTTTTGGCAAACCGCAAACGTTCGAATGAGACGGTCATTGCGATGAAGGTTGCCAGCATGGCGAGTGTGGAGGCCAAAAACATGGTACGGCGCTTGAATCTTGCCACCAGCAAAGCGAGAGCAGTGGAGTTAAGTAAACTCCAGCACTGATTTGCGAGGTTGATGCGGGTCTTGGCATACGAGGAGGTATAGCCCATCATGACGAACAGCAGGTTTTGGTAGTAGGTGAGGAGAGTGTTCCCGGACATTTGTGTGAAGAGGCCGAGGAAGCTGGAGATCAAGGTGCGGCGACGCATGCCCGCAGTACCGACCATGTTCCACCAGGACTGTTTTGAGTTATCCATTTCGATTTTAATGGTAGAGCGGATCTGGGCTAGTTCTGCTTTCACGAGGATGGAGTCCACGTCTCCTTCGGCGTGATATTTGATCAGGACTGCTTCGGCTTCTTCGATTCTGTCTCTACTCACGAGCCATCTGGGACTTTCTGGGAGTAGGCTGTTGGCGTAAGTTAGTAGCTGCCTTATAGAAGGATATTTTGCGACTTACTAAACAGTCGATATCTGGAGGATCGAAGGACACATTTGTAGGAGAGAGGGAATACGCCAACTCCAGTCGTTATTGATATCCGAGGTCTTGAGAGAAATGGCAGCTGCCACAATAGAACCGATGAAGTAGGAGGAGTTAAATAAAGACGTCAAGGTATCTCGGTCTTTAGGATGTCCAAGTTCTCCAATCAACGATGAGCCAGAAATGATACAAAAGACAATACCGAATCCAAGTAGCATTCGAGCGAAGATATACATTCCGACTTCAATAATTAGCTGCGCTGGATAGTTCATGTGTGCGGGGTAGACCTACGGTCTTGTGAAAACCCTTGTATTATTGAACCGATGATCATGAGTATCGAGCCCATTAGGACCGGCCAACGTCTTCCAAATCGTTGATTGACGTATGGAGCAATGGGAACACCAATGATGGATCCAAGTTGATAGCAAGAAGACACGAACCCTAACATCGCGGGAGACAACCCTGGAAGTTTGGTGACAGGATCAACATGGCCATCCGCGAAGTCTACATGATTTAGTACCGGCACGACGGGTTAAGGTAATATGTTCTTACACTTGTTCCATTTCGCAGAAAACTGCAAAGTGTTGATGAGTTGCGAATCAAATCCAGAAGTTGTTTCAACGCCCATGCAGCAGCAAAATAGAAGGAAGTACATGGCTCTAAGGTTCGGCTTCTTGAACCATTTTACCTTGTCCTGCTTCGCAATATCCGTGACAATAGGAGCGGAGACATCGACGGAGGGCGCCATTGTGCAATATTCAAATTAGAACTAGAATTGGTTATGCTAGCTGACCCGTTGAGCAGCTGGAAGAGCAAGAACGACAAAAGTGAGAGACTAGCATTGCTATTATAGGGGAGAACACCCTTTGTGGGGTAAGTGACCGAGAGTAGCCCCGCGTGATTTATCGCGTTCAGGCTAGAACTTTTCCCGATCCTCAAAGGGGAAACGAGAGTCGAGAGTAATATATGGATGGCCTACAATTAAGGGGTTTTATGCTAGCTTTAGCCGGCCGGGTAAACAGAGACATACGAGACTGCCCAACTCCCCCCGTCCGGACCAATTGATCGCCAAGTGAAGTGTTGGAAGCCCGAACTGACCCTTGGTCAAACGTGGAATGTTATTGGTACCAGTTTACGGGATTTTCGCCCCGACCCGAGAAAGGCTTCTTGTTTTCAGCCGCTCGGCTTGCTCTCCATTTCTGGGTTCATTGGAGCGACTGGAGACGCGAACAACCACTGAAAAACGTGTATTTTTTCAATCTGTATGAAACCTTCTTCCTTTGATGTTCGATGTGCATAGTAAACTCTGGGTAGCAATCTGTTGATATTCCACTCTCTCGGGAAGTCTAACGGAGCTCGAGGCGTTGCTTGCAGTTGCCATCCTGGAGATGCGAACAGCTTCATCGCAACATTGAACTTGGGTTTCTCAATCGTCTACACTATAATGTGTTGCTTTTCCACAACGATGAACATAGATATAGATATATGAAAGATTGAGTTGAAAAATGAAGAGGATGAACGTTGGGTTAAGCTTGGATTGCGGGTACTGATACTCAAGTATTGCCTAGGCGAAAATGACACGTGACAGTTGTGGATGACTCTTCGCGTCTATCAACTTCCCCCTCCTCCCTGGTGACTGGTGACCCAAATCTATAATTCGAAGGTATTCCACCTTCCACTTCCCATACCGCTGCGCATGCTCTCTTTGCGCCCACTCGCCCTGCGTCGACCACGAATTCTACTCCAATTTTGCCGTCCACTCTCTTTAAAAAGCGCGTATACTACAACATTCGCAGCACCCATCAACCCCGCCAGCGCACTCCTGTACCCGTCTCCTCCAGCTTATTTTTCTACTTCTGCGCGATATCGACATTCCAGACGCTCCATGGCCTCGAAACAACCTACCTGGGAGCAGCCCCAGGCACTGCCGGGCGTCGAACTGCCTGCGCTGCAGATTTACAATTCGTTAACTCGGAAGAAGAATGCATTTGTGCCTCTTGATCCGGCAGGGAAGAAGGTCACTTGGTACGCCTGCGGTCCCACGGTCTACGATATTGCACATCTTGGTAAGGAGGGGGAGTTTGGATTTATATATGCAGGATGAGGTGTTGATTGCTTGTAGGCCATGCTAGGAATTATGTCTCGACGGATATAATCAGACGGATTTTGAAGCATTATTTTGCTTTTGATGTTAAATTTGTGATGAACATTGTAAGACTTCTGTGCGGTCTTCATCATTTATGCGCTAACAATATAATGCAGACCGATGTAGACGATAAGATCATAGTCCGCGCGAGGCAACGGTATTTACTTTCTCAATTCAAATCGAAACACCTTACATTTGACGATGCTACATTCGAGGAGACCCATGCTGCATGGAAGGCATATGTTAGCAAGAATCTTGGCCTTGTGCCAGCGGAGACCACGACTGGCGATTTCAAAACAGCTACCGACCTTGCGTACAAGAATGTGATAGAAGGGAAGTCTCTGGATGGTACGACGACCCCTAGCGAAAAGGAGGCCAAGATCAAGATGCACATACGTACTGCTCAAGCTGCTGCTGATGGGCTTGAAACTTCCCGCGCTTCGAAGTCTACACCACCCAACGAAATATATGCAAAGGTCGACGACGTTCTATTATCATACCTCGACGATCTCCACGGCTCCCAAATAGACGCTACAGATCACAGTAAGTTCGCGTGGTTTAGAGAAAGTAAATGGTTATGCTAACTTCCCAAGCCATATTCGTTCAATTAACACAACACTACGAGAAGCTGTTTTTTGAAGACATGCATGCCCTCAACGTGTTAGATCCAGACGAAATCACTCGTGTCACCGAGTATGTTCCACAAATTAACACGTTTGTGGAGAAGATCATTGAAAAAGGGTTTGCTTACGAAACCGAAGAAGGAAATGTCTACTTTGACATCGACTCTTTTGAGAAGGTTGGCAACGCATACTGCCGTCTCGAGCCCCAAAATCGTGGGAATGAAGAGCTTATTAAGGATGGCGAGGGTGGTCTTTCCAGCAAGCGTGGCGACAAGCGCTCGAAGAACGACTTTGCGCTTATCAAAAAGAGTAAGGCCGGCGAGCCCGCATGGCCGTCAAACAGATGGGGACCATCAAGGCCGGGATGGCATATTGAGTGCAGTGTCATGGCGTCGGCAGTCCTAGGACCAACCATGGATATTCACAGTGGAGGTGTGGATCTCATGTTTCCCCATCACGACAACGAGTTAGCACAAAGCGAAGCGTATTGGCTTGGAGAAAAAGGCTGCGCTTCAAGTAATCACACTTGGGTTAGATATTTCCTCCACATGGGCCATTTGTCTATTCAAGGCCAGAAGATGAGCAAGAGTCTTAAGAATTTCACCTCAATTCGCGAGGCCTTGACAGTGGGCGAGGATGGAATCCCAGCGTGGACTTCGAGGATGGTACGCCTCGTGTTACTGCTCGGATCATGGAAGGATGGCGTAGAAATCACCGAAGGTCTGGTCAGCATCGCCAAAGGCTGGGAGGAGAAGATCACAAACTTCTTCCTCAAGGCCGTCGATATCGAACTTTCTTCCAAAGACACAACTATCAGCCAATCCTCACCCTCAAGCCCCCTTTCTATCGCATTCGACAAGGCCAAAAAGGAAACCGACGAGGCACTCTGCGACTCCTTCAATACCCCCTTGGTCATGCAAGCCATCTCTAACCTCGTCACCGAAGCGAATACTGCCATCTCTAGTGATTCTACCACCGACACTGCCACTCTTCTCTCTGTTGCCCACTGGATCACCCGTATGATCACAATATTCGGTCTCAACGGCACTTCCAGCCCGGACACTGCCACCCTCGGCTGGGAAGGCGTTTCCATCCCCACACCCGCACAACCCGTCATCTACCGCCTCAGCCAAATACGCGACGAGGTCCGCCGGCAAGCTCGAGCCAAGGCTGTTGTGCCCGAAGAGCTAGAAAAGCTGACCTTACAGCCTTCACCAGCCACTCCCACCCCCGAGAACCAGTCATATGTAACCGCATACGAGACATTCCAATCGCAAATCAAGACGGCGCTCACCCAATCCTCCGGCATCGAAACCGAACTTCTCCGTCTCTGCGACTCCCTACGCGACACCGTACTATGGGACCAGGACATCTACCTCGAGGACCGGGACGCGCCATTACCGGCGCTAGTCCGACCTCTCGATGCAAGCATGAAAGCGGCGCGCGCGGCGAGAGAAAGCGCAGCCCAAGAAAAGATTCTAGCAAAGGAGCGGCGTCTGGCAGAAGAGGCAGCCAAGAAGGCCGCGGCAGCAGAGAAAGCCAAGATCCGACCCCAGGATATATTCAAGACGGATGAGTTTGCGGAGTGGGATGACAATGGTGTGCCGACGAAGTTGAAAAGCGGGGAGGATCTGCCGAAGAGTCGGAAGAAGAAGCTGGAGAAAGAGTGGAAGGCGCAGAAGGTGGCGCATGATAAGTGGAAGAGTGAGCAAAAGTAGGCGTTCGTGGGAATGGTCTGAATGTAGGCATACGCATTGGCGCTTATAAAAAAGTATGAGCATGAAGCGTTCCTTGCCGCATACATTGTTACGCTGCTTCTTTTTGGCACGAAAATCGTATTTGGAAGTTCGCTATAGCTGAAACTCAATTTCCAAAAGTTTGGCCCAAAAATGATTCTAGATGGGACAGCTCCTCCCTGGCTATGGGTTCTGGATCCCAAATCACGTTCTAATTAGTTCCAAATCAATCTCTTTGAGATGGCTTATACTTTTCTTCCAAGATTACAAAGGATAAGCACAAACGGCATTGACCTTTGGGGCAATCACGAGCTCGAGGGAATGAAATGGGCTGCCAGCTCACAAGCCAAACCCTTACTCGGAGCTGAAACTCATTGCTTCACGGTTGTGGCGTTGGTACCGCTCAGTGGTTGGGCACAACGCCGGGGCTGTGCTGCGTAGCCTGCAGACATATGAAAGTCGAAGGTCTCTTTCTTCCCTTACACATATCCTGGGTTCGAAGTTCAAGAAGATCATCATCATTAAAACTCTTTCGCAATGTCAGAGTCTTGCGTGTTCCAAGAACAGCTGGGTCAACTTGCGTTGCTGGATGTTCAGGCCGAAGCTGAGACTGGCTGTCAATATTGCGGTCTTGTTTGTCGAATGCTTTCGGGTCTCAGTGAGGTGCAGGCTGATGTACGTGAGAGACTGGCCTCTGAGGCTCGTGTCGGTTTTCGAGATGGGTATGTTAGTGTTGTCTAAGAAAACGAGATGACGGAACATTTTCAGCTTTCCACTACCGAAGGTAAAGATACCAAGATGCGGGGCGTTTGTGGATAGTGTAATAATCACACGCAGATGAACATTCGTTTTTGGCACCCGTTGTTCGACGAGACTTAATTGTTAGTCCGGGATCGGAGAAGTCCTATGCCCTCATCCGAGGCTGGATAGAAGAGTGCGCTTCAAAGCACACTCTTTGTTCATAACTCGCCCGCCGATCACTCCTATACACTTCTGAGGAACGTCTCCCCCAAAGAATTCTATCTATTGAACACAAGAATGGTAAGTATCACATCAAACTTATGGACGCCACCGACGCAAACATGAAATACATCACATTGAGCCACTGCTAGGGCAGGCAGAAATTCCTCACCACCCAGAAAGAAACTCTGCTTGACAGAAAGGCCGGCATAGAACTGGAGTTGCTCCCCCTTACTTTCCAGCATGCAATCATAATTACTGCAGCACTAGGCGTGAAATATCTCTGGATCGACTCGCTATGCATCGTGCAAGACGACAGAAAAGACTGGGCTCGCGAATCCGTCAAGATGGGCTCTATCTACGAGAACTCATGGCTCACCATCGCAGCTGCAACAGCGCCAAATGGAACATACGGATGTTTCTCACCTCCACAAATAACCAAAATATACAAGCTAGAAACAACGACAGTTCACGCACGGAAAGTCCAAGAGCCAGTACACGCAAGAGACCACCTGCTTAAAGTAAACAACACCCTCCCACTCTTCCAACGCTCCTGGGTCCTCCAAGAACGCCTCCTAGCCCGCCGCATCCTCTACTTCTGCGCCGACGAAATGGCATTTGAATGCGCGACCACCGCCCGCTGCGAGTGCTCCGGCCCTTGCACCGACGAAATCCTGCAACGGCACCAAGGCACCGAGTTCGCCGGTCTAAAATTCCGTGTCGACGGCTTGCTGAACCAGTGGTACTCGCATCGTTACTTTGGGAATACGTTCATGCCGTTCAAGCCAACGGGTATCTTTGAAGTCTGGGATAATCTGGTGAACCAGTACACGCGTCGCGAGTTGACCTTCCATAGTGATCGTCTGCCCGCTCTGGCGGGTGTCGCGAGGAAAATCTACCAGACGGGCGCTCTGGGCCGGTATTTCGCGGGCTGTGGGAAGGTAGGCTGGCGGAGTGTTTGTTATGGTATGTAGACCCCTCATCCTCGCCCAGTACCGTCAAATAGCAATGCGAATTCAGCGCCGTCCTGGTCGTGGGCGTCCGTCCGGGGAAGCTGGGACTACCGCCGCGTGCCGTCAAATACCAGCGCGTTGTATGTGAAGGCTGGGCGGGAAATGAATCTTACGGAGGCGTTCCCGGAGTGCAAGGATTTTGCGATGGAATTGCATCTGGATCCGTTGGGGAAGGGGGTTCCGTTTCAGGCGGTTGAGGAGGGGAGGATTTCTTTTAAGGCGCGTGCTACTGACGCTGTGGTCTCTTATACCCCCTCAGGCGAGAATGAAGATTACGGGGTAAGATTCACGAAGCAGAGAGTCGAACTCGTAAAGGGAAAGTTGGTTGTAGAGGCGTATATGGACTTTGTGTTGGGTTATGGGGAGAGTGCGCTGCTGCCGGGCTGTGTGGTGAAGTGTGTATCTGTTCTTCGGGAGTTCGATCACTGTAAGGGGCTGAGCAAGGAGTGTCATGGTCTAGTTCTTGCTCAATCATCGGGAAGTGGTGAGGTAGTTTACTGGCGGATTGGAAAGTTTCTGGCTCCCGTGGGATGGTTTGATGCCGCCGAAGTTGAGAAGATTATTATTGTTTAAGATTGAGTATAAAAAGCGCCACCTAAACAATACTTGCAAATGTTTTACACGTATCCTTGGGAAAGTTGATATAAATTTGTTGTTCTCCGGTCTCAGAGGAAACCAGAATGGGTGTTATTACTTTGGAATCATACCTTGAGAGATTTGTGCAGGGGAGGCCCGGCCACTTCTTTGTTTCCGGCCCGTGCCAAGAGGTTTCCTGCCATTGGTCGCCTCCTTTCATCGAAGCTAATAAACGTGACATCGAATAATCTGCACCCTCTATACCTCAAAATATCGAGAGAGCAATGGCCCATCGAGCAATGGCCCATCGAGCAATGGCCCATCACGAGCTTCAGAGATAACCCAAGGACGACGCGCCGCATGATCAAAATCCCGGGGACGCGTTCGCGGTAGGCCATAGGGTTCGGCGTTGCAGCAGCTGGCCATGGTTGGTCCGGGAAGTTCGGAAAAGCACGAACGGGAGTCGCAGCAAAAATCCGACCAAACCACCAAGACCAATGCATCTTCTGCGCTTTCGGATTTGAAAAGGAGGATATTGAGAAAGACCGGACCTTGGTACAGGAAGTATGTCGTTCAAGCCATCCTTCGACGGCAGAGCGTGGCCCCCACCCAGGATGGACGCCACATTGAACTCAATGGCTCGACAGACGTCACGTTGATTGATGAGAGAACTGGGCTACCTTATATTGACAACAGTATCCGTTCAAGTCGATACACTATTTGGAACTTTCTTCCTTGCCAGCTATGGTTTCAATTCTCCAAAATTGCCAATTTGTTCTTTCTCATCATCGGCGTTCTCCAACTGGTACCTGGATTGAGCACGACGGGATCGTTCACTACGATTCTTCCTCTTCTGTTCTTTTTGGGGTTCACTATTTTAAGAGAAGGATATGATGACATTTGCCGTTATCAACTCGACAAAATAGACAACAAGAAACTGGCACGGGTTTGGTCCGAGTCAAAAGCAACGAGGAGTTCCATCCTACCGGCAACCCTTCTCGACACATGCAAAGAGTACTGGCAGCTCTTCAAAGGTGATTCTGAAGGGAAGAGAATCTTTCAGCTAGGGAAGAGAATATCCACAATCAACTCCGTTGTAGCCAGCAGCATAGACTTCAGCGACGACATTCCCGAATCCGGTCCTGGTGCAGCTTCTTGGGTGACCGTGGCATGGAAAGATCTAAAAGTGGGCGATGTTATTGAGTTAAGACGGAATGACTCCATCCCAGCCGACATTGTTCTACTTTTCGCCGATGGCAGAGATGGGGTTGCGTACATCGAAACCATGGCACTGGATGGCGAGACCAATCTCAAGAGTCGGAGGCCACCAAACCTGCTTTCGTGTGAGACTCTGGCAGATATCTCCCAGTGCCGTGCTCAATTTTCGGTCGAAGATCCAAATCCCAACCTCTACGAGTTTTTCGGCAAGGTCTCAGTCAATGGTAAAATCTCACCATTGACTCCTGAAAATATTGTCTACCGTGGGAGCACACTCCGGAACACCAATCGAGCTTTCGGAATGATCACCAATACAGGCGAAGAGTGTAAGCTCCGCATGAACGCTAGCAGAAACCCAAGGTCAAAGGCTCCCGCGATTCAAAGTGTTACCAATCGTGTGGTTATGGTCCTTGTTGCATTTGTGATCTTGCTGGCTACGGGCTGTACAGCCGGTTATGAAATCTGGAGCAAGATATTTGAGCGCAAAGCTTGGTATTTGCAAGGCGCGCACCTTGGCGCCGGAGAAATCTTCGTTGCGTTTGCTATCGCATTCAACAATTTTATCCCTCTGTCGCTGTACGTCAGTCTCGAACTCGTCAAATTCGCCCAGTTTTTGCTTTTACACGACGTGGAGATGTACGACGAGGCCTCGAATACGCCAATGGTGTCAAATACACAGAACATCTACGAGAACCTTGGCCAGGTTGGCTACATCTTCTCTGACAAGACCGGAACTTTGACGGAGAACGTGATGCGTTTTCAGCAAGTCAGCGTCGCAGGCATGGCTCTACATCATAACAAGACTTCCACAGATGAGAAAAAGAAGTCCTTGGATATCTCCAGTCCCCCAAGTCCAGTACAACCTGGAACTCCAAGAATTGTGGAGCATCCGGTGAGCGATATACGACCGTCCGTGGATGGGTATCCGTTTCCAAATCTCCAAAGCTCTTTGAGCGTACCAGCCTTGGGTAGATCTATTTCACAAGACAAATTCAGTGGGCAGCAATCCATCAAGGACTTCTTGCAAAATCTTTGGACGAACCCAAATGCCGAAGTTGCAAACAAAGGTGCGTTAGATTCAGGCCTTATTCTCTCAGTGAATGGTGAACCCAAGGAATTCAAAATGTCTCACGACTATTGAAACTTTGTCTTTCGCGTCCTCGCTTCTCGAACTGCCTACAGAACTCCATACTGATTTGTCCTATAGTGCGACTATTTCTGCTATCGCTGGCTCTCTGCCACACTTGCTTCCCCGAAGTCAGAGAAGGTGGAAAGATTGGATACCAAGCTGCATCTCCAGACGAGCTTGCGCTGGTTGAGGCCGCCGCCGAGCTAGGCTACGTTATTAGCGACCGAACGGCTCGTTCGATCACATTATCAGTCATCACCTCTGATTCTGGGACTTCGTCTAAAGAGGTCTACGAAGTTCTCGACGTGGTTGAATTTAGCAGCAAGAGAAAACGGATGTCTATCGTTGTCAAGTTCCCTGATGGAAGGATTTGTCTCTTCTGCAAAGGCGCAGATTCTGCTATCCAACCAAGGCTTAGCCTTTCGTCTTCAGCACTGCAAAAGGCATCTGGGGTCAAACTACGACGCGAGCAGAGGAAAAGCTTCGAAGTGGAAGAAGCGATTGCACGGATGAGTCACGACGAGCAATCTCGCAAGAGCTTTCAGCGGTCGAGTATCAATCTGGCGAGAGCTAGCATGGAGTTGGGAAGGAGGGTCTCAAATCAGAATCAAAGAGTCTCATCCTTTGACGGACATTCTCGTTTCGATGACGGAGGGGCCAGCAGTCCTAGAATGTCAACTCAACTGCGCAGGAAATTCCTTGAGTTACCCAACTCCGGACCAGGCACCCCTCAATTCAAGCCGGACGCCCGTTCCCTTGATGATGAAACGATTTTCGAACGCTGCCATGAGCACATCGACGAGTTTGCGACCGACGGACTACGTACTCTCATGTTCGCCTACCGATTCATTCCCGCGGACGAGTACAGCAGCTGGTCCAAATTGTACAACAATGCCACCACCAGTCTTGTCAACAGGTATGTCAAGATGATCTTTTTTTTCGCAGTAAAGGGGGAATTGTAGGAGCCGAGAATGTCTCACGGTTCCTGGGACATTACTTTTCGCCTCCTGACCTCCGAAGAATCCCATACTGATATGTCTATAGACAAGAAATGATCGAATCAGCTGCTGAGCTGATTGAAAAGGATTTCAAGCTCGCCGGCGCCACTGGCATTGAAGACAAGCTGCAGAACGGCGTCCCGGAAACAATCGAGAAGTTACAGAAAGCCAATATCAAAATATGGATGCTCACGGGTGACAAACGCGAGACTGCAATCAATATTGCGCATTCTGCACGAATCTGCAAGACGTATTCGCATATCGTAATCTTGGACCACAAGAAGGGCCCCCTCATAGACCAAATCGAAGCTACGCTTTTGGAAACAACAGAAGGCAGAACGGCCCACTCCGTCGTCGTCATCGACGGCCAAACACTGATGGAAGTCGAGCACAGCACTCCTCTAGCCGATGCCTTTTACAATCTTCTCCTCCGCGTCGACTCCGTAATCTGCTGCCGCGCCTCCCCCTCGCAAAAAGCCAGCATAGTGAAAAACATCCGCCACAAAGTGCCCTCATCCATCACCCTCGCCATCGGCGACGGCGGCAACGACATCGCCATGATCCAAGAGGCGCACGTCGGCATCGGCATCAGCGGGCGCGAAGGCCTGCAAGCCGCGCGCGTTGCTGATTACTCCATCGCGCAGTTCCGCTTCTTGCAACGCCTGCTGCTTGTGCACGGGCACTGGAACTACGTGCGTATTTCGCGGTACGTGCTGTACACGTTCTGGAAGGAGATGTTTTTCTATTGCATTCAGGTCTTGTACCAGAGGTGGAATGGCTATACGGGCACGTCTTTGTATGAGAGTTGGAGTTTGACGTTTTGGAATGTGTTGTTTACGAGTCTTGCTGTAATGATTCCGGGGATTTTCGAGCAAGATTTGAGCGCCGAGACGCTGCTTGCCTTCCCGGAGTTGTATGACTATGGCCAACAGTGTAAGGGGTTGAATCTGAGGAAGTGTGCTATGTGGATGGTGCTGGCTGCAATTGAGTCGGTCATGGTGTATTTCATGGTCTATTACCTGTATGGCACCGTGGCTTCGACGAAAGATAACGGGATATTCGCTCTGGGCGACCTGGCGTTTTCTGTCTGCGTTGTGTTTATTAACCTCAAACTCTTGTAAGTTGCTCCCTATCCACGTCAGAGGGCACCCGTCAGAGAGCTCACCGCTAACACGCATTGCAGAATTCTGGACTACCGCTACAAAACATGGATTCCGTTGACCAGCTTCGTCATCACCATAGCTGGCTGGTGGGTCTGGAACCTACTCCTGTCAGGAATATACTCGAACACGCAAAATACATACGCCGTGTCTCACGGCTTCATTGAGCATTTTGGGACTGATCCGTTTTGGTGGCTCACGCTGGTGGTGGTGTCGGGGGTGTTGGTTGCGTTTGAGCTGACTGTTAATACCTTGAAGATTGTTTATAGGGAGTATATGGCTCCGCCGATCTCTGACGAGTAAAGAAATTCTGATGACTAGGGGAACTGCAAAACAGGTGGAATGTATATAATGATAATAGATTAATGAAATTGGATCGTAGAAAGCGTGGACGTTCCTGATATCGTGTGGACTCGGTTCTGCCCAAGCAAGTGATCAATAGAGATATGTGCTGTGCTACTATACTATTTCACTTTTGGTCGCATTTCAATAGATTTGAATTTGTGTTCCAGTAGGCTCCATATTACGGTCGCTCCATGGACTCAGATCACATACGGCTCAAAACAAATCTGCGAGACGCCTGTTATACTCCACTCAGATAAATAGGCAGCAGATGTCCGAACTTGCAACCAAATGAGATGGCGTTGATAGCTAAGAACTTGAGGAGAGACTGTCCAAGATACCAGGGGGCGGCTTTTTGCCTACCATTCAGACAACTCCAAGGCCATTGAACATGATACTGTGTGAAATGGGGTTTAAAATCAATAAACTGGACCCCAAAACCATGAAACACGGAAATACTTGCCAGTGCGTAGGATTAGAGAGGTGTGGGATGTTCAACCAGCTGAGTGCAGTGAGAGCAAGCAGAAAATAAGTAAAGTAACTTCGGGATTTGGGTCAATTTCGCCAGTTCGTTTGCGAGCTGCAAAACCATGGTTCATATATGCCAAGTAAAACTTGAAATTGCATGCTAAAGACGCATGAAGAAGGAGAGGAAAATACGATGGCGGGGGATCATGTCACATGCGGAAAGTGATCTGAGACGGCAAGTTAGATCTGGAACACAGCTGAATCAAACAAAGCGCAATGAGGTCCCAGCAAACGGCCAGAGACCTGTAAGAAAGTATTGCGAAATATATGACTCTAAAAGAAAAGAGTCAAGGTATATCAACTCAAGCCATTATTCACACTGGTGAAGTCATGGTGGAAGTCAAGCTGGAAATTTCAAACCCCGGAAAATTAAATAGGCTGCCGGTTGGAGGCTAGCGTGGGAGCGTGGGAGCGTCAGCGCCGGAAACCCTGAATCGCTGACCTTTTCTTTGACCCTCTTCTTCCTCCCCTTCCTTCTTTACACCTAAGGTGACCAAAACCACGAGAACACGCCAGATTCCGCCAACAAATGCATATCGAACGAGACAACACGCCCACAAATTCCCTCCCCTTCGCCGTCCAGATCCAGATGCGCACCGCGAAGAACCACCAGAAACTGCACCGAAACTACCGATCCCAGATTCGAGCGGATGCTGAGCGACGCCGCGGTGCACCCTGAGTCTGCGGTTGAGGCAGAATAGAGCACAAAATACTATCATTATGAGTGCAATTTACAACCCAGCGCCGGCCCTGACAACTGTTCGGGGCTTCCACACTCCTATCGCTGGCTCAGGAGACGAAGACTCGGATTACGGCCCCCACACGCCGTCGCACCGCAAGAACCTGATGATCAACGATGTTGTGAGCGCGAATAGCAGCCCGATGCTGCGCTCCAGCTCAGCGCAGGGTCCTGGCGGCATCAGCAAGCTGAAGCTGCAGCTGGAAACGCTGAACCTCGAGAGCGAGTCGCGGACCAGCTCTTTTGCGCGCGGTAATAAAGGGAAGATGCGCTCGCAGCCGCAGAGCAGCACGGGCACTACGTCTGAGGGCGGTTTCAGCGACGACGAGGCATCTGATATTACGACTTATGAGGTTGGGTTCGAGAATGATTTCGTCAGTGAGAGCGTGCGCGAGAAGCCGATTTTTGGCGCTGTCGAGGGAGGCTTGGTGCAGGACACTATCGCGAGGAAAATGCAGGCCGAGGATTTTGAGCCTTTACGGTGTCTTGGAAAGGGGACATTTGGAACGGTGCTGTTGGTGAAGCAGCAGGGTACAAGGCGACTCTACGCGCAGAAGCAGTTTAAGAAGGCCTCTTTGACCGTACACAAACGTCTGGTCGAGCAAACAAAGACCGAGCGATCCATTCTCGAGAGCGTCAATCGACACCCATTTGTCGTCAAGCTCTTCTACGCCTTTCAAGACCACGAGAAGCTATACCTGATACTTGAATACGCGCAGGGAGGAGAGCTGTTCACGCACTTGAAGCAGGAAGGAATGTTCAAGGAAACCGATGCTGCTTTCTACATGGCCGAGATGGTCCTCGCCCTCGAACACCTACACCGAAACCTCGGCGTTGTCTACCGCGACTTGAAGCCCGAGAACTGCCTCCTAGACGAGCAAGGACACCTACTCCTCACCGATTTCGGACTTTCAAAAGTCGCCGTGGACGAGAACGACAAATGCAACAGCATGCTCGGAACGGTTGAATACATGGCCCCCGAAGTGATTTTGGGACACAAATATGGCATGGCAGTGGATTGGTGGTCTTTCGGCGCCCTGGGCTATGATCTCTTAACCGGTGCCCCGCCCTTCCTAGGCCAGAATAACGCCAAGATCCAAGAAAACATTGTGAAGAAGAAGCTGCAATTCAAATACTTCCACAGCCCCGACACTAAGGACCTCCTCACGCGTCTTCTGCGCAAAGAGCCCAACAAGCGACTCGGGTCCAACATGCCGAAAGATATGCAGATTATCAAGAAGCACCGATTCTTTCGCAACATCGACTGGAAGAAGCTTGCGAAGCGCGAGCTGGAGCCGCCTATTCAGCCCCTGATCACGGATCCAGAGCTGGCGGAGAACTTTTCGGAGGAATTCACGGATCTGGCGTTGAGTCCTGTGTTGACGAGCTCGAAGGCGCCGTGGAGTTCTATGAGTACTGAGAATCCGTTTGGAGGGTTTAGTTATGTCGGAAGCGAGAGTTTGTTGAATGGGAATGCCTTTGCTGCGTTGGAGTCCAGCGTGGAAGTATAATCTTATGTGGGGGACGGGATAGATCATATTGATACATGGGTGGATTAGAGAATGGTGGCGTTAATGCTGGTTACACGGGAGGTACAAAAGTTTCTTCGTATGCTTGGCTTTGGCTTGGATATAATTGGGTTTGCTTTCCGGATCCTGGATGGATGTTGCGTTATGAAGCGACAATAATATTCGTTTTCTGTCCGCGTCTCTCGTATCTTGTGTACTGCATTCTGGTCTGCTCTTCCCAAGGTTCACCTACTGCTGAATATTCCATCTCTTGTGAGACATTTATGAGAGTTGCGCCTTCCCATTCACCTGCTTTAGGTTTTGGCGCTAGTGGGAGTTTCTTGATATCTACAGCAGGTACGCCTTCTGCCCTCCACCTCCATGTTCAAGACATCTCAACGCCCACGATGCCTTCCGGCAACCGTAACAGCTTCCGTTGCGACGAGTGCAACAGAACCTTCGGAAGCAAAGACGCTCTTGGAGATCATCTACGGTCTCCCAAACACGTCAACCCAATCCATCCACCAACCCCTCTAGCAAAAATCGCACAAGCAAAAGTGCCGGCTACCGGGTATATGGGCATCCCACACGCTGAGATCGAACTGGTGTTCAAAGAAGCCTGTCGACTACGCCATAGCAAGCAACCTCCCACAGTCAGACAGGTCGTACGCTATACGGGCACCAGGCTGCCAGCCGAGATCATAGCACTCCTGATCCAGGCCGCCCTACGAACCCTAGCTCCAGACCAGACTCCAGAGGGCATCGCGGCACGCAAAGAGAAGGACCAACGTACAGCCGCCGAGTCGCAAGCGGCCGAGGATAACTTCTGCGGGGCTCTGAGACATTCAGGGCACGCCTTTCTCAGGGAGGACGAGCAGAGGGGCACCAGAGGTGGAAGTAGAGCACATGTAACACCCGATGTGCTCTTCCAAACCCCGACGCTGGTTTGCGGTCACTTGTGCATGTGGCTGGAGTACAAGAACTATTTCGGTTTCCGGGCGAACCCGTTCATAGGAAAGAGGGAGCCAAAACAAATGCGGAAATATGTAGAGCATGTCGGGCCAGGGGCGATTGTGTACAGGTTCGGATTCGAGAGCGGGCATCTGGCTAAAGAGGAGGGTGTGATGGTCTTCCGCGAGGAGGAGGTTGTTCGAGATCTGAGCCCCACCTTCGAGAAGACAACTGCTTTCAAGAGGAAGACACCGATGAGAAGCTCTGGAGACGAAGACACACCCAGCCCTGTGTCGAAGAAGCGGGGGATCGATGATGGTACGGCCAGGCGGTTGCTAGAGGAGGGTGGTGTAGCCAGACCTGTGTCGAAAAAGCGGAAGGTCGATGTTGGTGCTGCAAAATCTTTGGCGGAGATAGGAGAGGAGGGTGCGGCCAGGCTTGGGTTGAAGAATTGGAGACATGATGATGGTACTTCTAGCCCTGTAGTGAAGAGGGGGAGGATTGATGATGATGAGTCCAGCCCTGTTTTGAAGAAACGGAGACTTTGTTAGACTAAATGCTCTGGTTGCTCTTTGCTTCTACTTATATATTCAAATTCGAGTTTGTTCAAATTATGGCACAACACATGAGACACTCTTGAGGCACCAAACACGAACCAATTCTAAGGGACACATGATCGCGAAACACGAGATCATTGTTGAGGAAAACACCTTTGCTTTTACTCAAACAAAGCAGAGAATAAGAACCAGCAAACTGAAACTCCCCGTTCCGCATTGATTAAGCAACATCTCCCCCTCAGCCCCTTCCCCTCCTCCAAATAATGCCAAGCATTCGTGGCTACCAAAGCTAAGAGGCCACCCTCCGTAGGACTGACAACAGTTATCAAAGTTACATTTATGTTTGACTTGTAGCGTTTGAAGAAAGTAATTCATTCTTTGAGTAATCTCTATAGAATTCAAATTCATTTAACGAGCGTGGTAACAAAATTTCAAAAGCGATAATCATAACTCAAAAACAACCCATTCAAGTGCCTTGCCCGCAATGCACTTCTCTAACAGCCAGTCTCCATAGATTCAAATAACATGATAACGATTGGTTACCCCCTATTGCGCAGGGCCGCGAATCCATGATCACTTATTGCGCCTTTTCTTGCTGTTATGGCCAGCATCAAGGGTGGCCTGGATAGCGTCCGCCCTTCTTTGCTCTTCAGCTTCTCTATCCCTTCGCTCTCTTGCGTCGTCGCGTCTTTTCTTGCTGGAACCGCCAGCCGCCATGGATGCTTCCTGGGACTGATCATGTGCGTCTTCCTGCGCGAAACTGCGTTCGAGGCTGTTGTCGCTCTGTCTGTCGTTGTTTCCGGACATGATGAGTGGAGGCAACTTCTTATAACAATGTTAGAAGAAGTTATGTTTATGAACTGCTGATCGAAGTACCTTTGTAAAGAGGAGATCGACCGGTAGAAGATAAGTGGAGGACTGGTGTGGAAGTTATGAAGGCTTGGGAAATCGGGCAGGCGTCGCGTCGGGGATAGATTGTTTGGGCGGAATACAAGTAAATATAAGTTGCAACTGTGTTGATGGATTGATGAATGGAAATGATGCAGAGAAGAGAGACGGAAAGACTTTACTCTTTATACTTTTTGAGCTCTCCCATCCCAAATCTCCAACGTTCCATGGGTGCCTACGACACCGGTCCGCTGGCTGTCAGAAAAATATCACAAACGTCTCAAACTTCCAACAGGCCGGCAAATCTGATTAGCAGTTGTTCCAAAAAATTTACACTGCCACCAGTTGGGAGAGTATCTGTATGCCGAGCCTTGTCAGGGCTGTTGGTAGGGCGGCCTGGTGATGTTGGCTATGTGTGAGAGGGATTTGGAGGACGACCCCTCGCTCTACAGATCTAGTCTCCCCCATGCAGCTTCGATAAAGATATTGATTGTTCTTCAAACGTCCTTGCTGGAAGTTGTATACGACGTTTGAAGGTTTCTTCGTCTTCATGCACAGCCAACTCCGGTGGTCGCGAGGAGGAACTCCAGCATAATTCGTATCTCACAACTTTCGCGGCATTTTCAGAATCAACCTGACGCCAACTTAGCCCAAGAAAGCCTCCCAATGACCGGCATCAAACCAATGGAAGTAACAGTGTCATATGATACTCCGGGCTAAAAGCGCGCGCGTGCGGTGCAGAAGGGCCACCTCTGGGTCAATACGTATTCTTGAAGGGTCCGCTCACGAAGTTCAACGCTTATATTGGGAATTACACCTACCAACACCAACACCAGCACCAACACCAACATCTCGGTGTAAGGGATTGGGTCGAAATAGAATGCTTGGCCGATTGTTGCATTGCCGCGCGCGAAATGGGCCGTAGCACGGACTGAAACATTCTAGGGGAGGCACGTGATGCTTTACCAACATGCATTCATCATACAAGGCACGCGATGAACCTGATATCTGCTTTTGTTGAAGGCGACTCAGCTCATTTGTACTTTGGAGATTTCAATACTTGTGGTTCTGCACAAATACTTTTTAAGGACCAAAGTCTCGTGTCACGAGAGTCCACTTCGTCCCCATCTCATCACCACGCCTATCTCATCCATACGGAACTTTTGGTGGTACAAATAAAGCCATAATGGGCGATGCTAGAGCACAGCTCGATATCTTAGCGTGGGATAAGAACGATGAAGCATCGGAAGTATCACAGAAACGTCTTCGCAGGCGAGACACCTGCGAATTGGCAGCTTCCCTCGCGGCGCAGAAATTCGGAAGGAACGCAACATTCGAGCCTCCTTTGATCATTGGGGGCTATAACATTCTATACAAAATCCGAATTGATGGAATGGATTTACCTGTTTATGTTCGGCTACCTTGCCCCGACTGGGTTCAGTTTCCAGTTGAGAAGACCCTCCGAGAGGGCGCCACAGCAAGATACATTGAGCAACACACTCAGATTCCTGTTCCCAAGATATTCAACTATGGCGACAAATCCGATCTCGGTCCTTTCATGATCCTCCAACATGTGGAGAACTGTGGGCTGATAAGTAGTCGAATCAAAACACCAAACCCCGACCCGGATGTACCTTTTGTCTTGAACTCGGACATCTCAGAGACCGTGCTCTTGGATTTCTACGGGAAAGCAGCGCGAATTTTGTTACAAATGTCTCGTCTTTCATTCGATAGCATTGGCTCGTTGTCTGAGAACGAGGACCGGACGTTTTCCGTAACTGGACGCCCTCTTTCCAAGAACATGAACGACATGCTACAATTGGCAAACATCCCCCGCTGCGTTCTCCCTCAAGAAGACAAGACATATGCAACGACACACGACTGGTATCTTGCTTTGGCAGAGATGCATATAGCACAGCTTATCTTCCAACACAACGATCTTGTGACCACCGAAAATGACTGCCGAAACAAATACGTGGCGAGACAACTATTTCGCCGGTTGGCAAAAGACGAACGACTCTCCAGCTTCGGATTTGCAGAAGACAGTTGGTCCGCACAGTCTAAAAGTTGGTCCTCTCAACTATCTTCCGCACCGAACAACACCCAATCATTCAGGCTTTGGGCAGACGATTTCCGACCCGGCAATATTCTTGTGGGCGAGTCTGACGAGGTAGTAGCAGTCATAGACTGGGAATTTGCCTATCCCGGACCCACACAATTCATTTTGGACTGCCCATGGTGGTTACTTCTCGAAGTCCCGGAGATGTGGAAATCTGGCATTGACGACTGGGCTAAGGTCTACGACATGAGATTGAAGACCTGGTTGTCGGCCATGCAAAAGGCTGAAGCAGAGCTTGGTATACAAACGTTGCCGTTTTGCTTGTCTACACATATGCGCGAAAGTTGGGAGACTGGCAGGTTCTGGCTGAATTATGCAGCGAATAATAGCTGGGCTCTTGATACTATATTTTGGAAATATTTAGACGAGAGGTTCTTTGGAACGAGAGAAGTGGGCGTGTCTGAGGATGAGTTATGGAAGACGAGGATTGGTTTGTTGAATGAGAAGGAAAGAGCAGCGATGGAGCCCTTTGTGGAGTGGAAAATGAATGATATGAAGGAAAGAATATTGGTGGAATGGGATCCAGAAGAGGCACAGCGACGGCTATCTGAGTTGCTGTTTGATTGATCGTTCACAGCTAAAACAATTGGGGCGTACATTGGTTCACTGTTATGTGTACAGGGTCCACGATTTCTGCAGCTTTGATGCTACAGCTGGCTCGAGAAGGGCCGTGGCTTACTTCTTTATTTCTCTTGGCTAACAAAGTTTTTTTCAAATATCCGTCAACTCTATTTTCGATGCAACTCTATTTTCATCGCGGTTCCCTAAGTTTTTTTAGCTTCAATCTCGTATGGAAGCATTCCCCATCTTGGCCCAAGGATTATTTCTCCACTTCCCGGCACAAGATTCGAGTCACCCTGCCCCATATGGCTCAAGAGAGGCGGGGCCGCCGAAGGGCCAAGACGTCTGTGAGGCCACACAAGACGTCTACTATCTCAGACTTGACGCGTTACTCGCTGCCTCACTCTTCCCATGCCCATCATTGGCACCTGTTGAGTCAATGCCACACGTGGAGGAAGCTGCTTGTTCCTTCTGTTATGCCTCTGTCCTCTAAAGATGCACACTTTCAAACACGGCCAAGTCGCTTTCTCCAAAGGCTTTGCTGCTGCAAAATGGCCATTGCCATCTAAATATGTTCTCAAAGCCATCTCGTTCATACGCCCTTCTACACCGCCATCAACTGCTCACAACACCCTTTCAATGGCTCCACAACCCTAATAACCAAATCAGTATATGTTTCTACGGAACGAGTCCGCACAAGTCATTGAAAAAATATCAGAAGGCGTGCAACTTTCTCAAGTGAAATCAACGTACTTTGCAAACATATCCTCCCTCCACTTCTCCCCATCAAGCTCTCCTGACATACCATGCAAACACCACTCAACAGCGTCACTATACTCAGGACCCGCCTCTTCCAGCACATCACGCGCCCACATCGTGGCAGCCCCGTAGTTCAGCACCTGCGCTTGCTGCTCGTCCGTCGCTGTCAAGGTGCGTCTGATGGGATGGTCTTCGACTGCGCGGCCGAAACACAGTTCTAGGAGCATGATGCCTAGGTTACGGATACTGTCTTGAAAACTGTGCGTATTGGGGGCGGAGGAGATGGTCGAAGTGTAAAGGGAGCGCGAAATATAAGGCTGGTCTGTACAGACCTTTCCGTGCTCTTCGTCGTACAGAAACAAGATATCGGTCTTGCTCCATTTTGCTTTTAGCCAGGGTGTTGGATGAAGCTGGACGTGTGAACTTGCAAGAATGACTGCGATCTGTAGGCGTTGGCGGCGGGTGAGGATGGAGGTGGAGAGAAGGGATTCGAGGGTGGTGTGTTTTTGAGGAGAGTGGGAGGCTGTGCAGAGAGGGGAGATGAGATAGCGGT
>QGMK01000505.1:0-23181 GCA_007825345.1 Lachnellula suecica
TACGAACTACGAACTAAAAACGAAGGACGCTGCTTGCGTGCAGAGCGAGGGCGAGTGAGGCGTAGCGTAGGTAGCGTAGGCAAAATACGGCCATGGGGGCCAGCGAAGCCAGCGAGCAGCCACTCTCCAGCAACGCAGCGTTCGGTCACTTCGGTGGCGGGAAACTTACGCTGTAAGCACTGCGCACGCTATTGGCCAGTCCGGGACAGGGGGCATTGGTTTGGCACACTCCGAGTGTCTCTATTCCCAGGCCAGGAGGGCATTGGCATTGGCATGCCCTGCCACGGAGCGGGTGTTTGGTGTTTGGAGCTACTGTAGCATTTGCTGTGATTGATATTGACGCCCCGTCTCTATGTCTAACTAGCATCTACGAAGTATTGCACTGTACCGTATTTGCCCTTTGCCCTTTGCCCTGCGCTGCCCGGCTGCCCCTCCGTCCCCGTAACGTCGAACAAGCACACGCTACGCTACCGGCCTCGTAAAATCGCGGATTCGATTTCGGTCAGGCAGATCTCAGCCAATGGCGCGAGCCACTGTTCCAGACGCTGTACTTCGCACTTGTCCTGCCGCTCCAAGCTTGCGTTGCGGCTTTCCGATATAGTAACAGGCAGGGCAATCCGGAATGAATCAGAATCAGAGCCTGCTGTCATTGGCACTACCTACGTAGGGAAGAGGGAATTAAGTCAAGCACCTTTGCATGGCAGGGCATGGCCCATGGGAGCTGCTAGCTGGTTGCAGGCTTCTGCGAGGCCGTCTGACAAGGGAGCGGGCGGGAGAAAATGAGGTGAGGGAGGAGGAGGAGGAAGCCAGCCAGACGGACGGGGGCCACTTGTTGGCGTCTGACCAGTAATAGTCCAATCTGCGGCGCGGTGGAGCGCGTGGTATTCTAATTATTCTAATTATTGAGAAATGCGTGTCCCGTCAGGAAAGTTTGCGGGTGGATGAGAACGGGGGCTTTGTCTTGTCTCGTCTAGCAGCGTGCATCAGTTTCCAGCATAGCACAACGCTGGGATTCTACTTCTGGGAATGGGGCAGGGAGGGCAATACGATAGGAAAGGGACAGCCGGAAACACATTGTTCTAGCCATCACATCACAGGCATTTGGAACCCACAGACCGAGACCACTTTGCAGCGAATCGCAACCGCGTTACTCGTACTAGAGCCTGCTTCTCATTCTGTATGATAGACGTAGACGCTCCTAGGCCCAACATGATGTCCGCATGGTGGTGTCGCGGGCACAAAGACCATCCGCGTGATTGGACGCGCCTGAGCCTGATGCTGCTTGCACCCTGAAGTGACACCAAAAAAAGTAGTGAGATTCGCTAGGTTGGGGTTTAGGATGCCGGGTTCAGCGCGGTTCGGTTTGGGGTGGGAATCAGGGTCTGGAAAGGGCGCAGGCGTAGGCGCAAGTGCAAAGCAAGCAAGTGCAAGCCAAGTGCTTCTTACTGGTGTGCTGATGAGCCTGCGAACCATGAACTATCAAGGATTCCTGCTTTGTGCTGATTTGATTTTGAAGCGATCGTCTTGGACCTTGGACCTTGGACCTTGGTGTCTTGGTTTGACTAACTGCAATCCGATCCTATGGTTGGGAAGTTGGGTGCTGGACCTCTGGTACCCTTGGCTCCGCCAACCGATGTTTGGAGTCCCACGAGCCCACCTGCGTAGGCTCAGCGCTGCGCTGCACTTGCAATGCACCCGGCCTAACCTAGGAAAAACACAGCGCGTCGTCGTCGGCGCTGAGGAGGAGCATTGATGCGGAGGGGAAAGTGGAAGCCTCCTGCGGCCGGGGCACAGGCACAAACTCAAACTCATCGGCATCGATACTGTATCCACATCTACATCCACCTCCACCTCCATCCGTATCGATACAACAGCAAAGTGTGATGCGGCAAGGCACGTATCCCTATTGGAACGGACGTGCCAGACAAGAAGAGGGTGCGTTTTGTGTGAGGCTTGATACAGTTGATATTGCCCGGGCCTCGGTTTGCCTGGATCAGGCTGAAGATCACAACCGCGACTCGCAAGACTTCATCCCTTGCTCCTTTCTCATGCCGAAGTGTAAATCAAATTCAAAATCAAAAATACTCGCGGCCGTCTGACTATGAGTATGGCTATGCCTCTATGGCGTATTTCTGCCCCCGCGAGTGGCTCCCGCCTACGGTACATCCTGCTCGCCCTTTATTTTCGGCTTTGATTGTCAATTTGACCAAGATCTTCAACGCCTTCCTTCGCAAAAACAGGGGCCAGCTACAACTCGGGCGGAGAATGAAGCAAGCCCAAGGTAATTAGTAATTCCGCTGCTGGTGCATCTCGCATCAGTGTTGCAGCCAGACATGGGGGCTGACATTATTTGATTATTGATTGACTATCACTTTAAGACTGATTTTCAAGACTTTGTTCGTCGGCAAGCGTGCTAAGGCCTCCGGCGTAAATCATCTCTTGCCTTGCGCGTCGTGAACACTGCAACTTGCCTGCCTGCCCTTCCTGTTTAGCCGTCGGTGGAAATAGAAACAACTCGTACTGTAGCGCCGCGTTGAGGATACAGTTGGTGAGGGTTTGGCCTCGTTTGGCTAATAATCTCAGTAGGATAATAATATGCTCGATCGCCGGGGTCGTTTGGTGCCGTCCGAGGTAGTGACTTCTCCTGATTGTTCGTATTTGTGGGTTCACCTTTAAGGGCTGGGCACACTTCTGCAAAAAGAAGAAGATCGGGCATGATCTGGGTGGGGTAAAAAGCGCAACCTTCCCTTCTCCGAGATTCCTCCTACCAAGATCCGGTGAGCATTCTAGACCAGTGATTACTTTTACAAGAAGCTGCAAACCAACAACGCCCTTCACTTAAGAGGACGTGGCTAGTCTCAGAGCAGTGCGAGGCGGTTGATAGCGGACGACCAGGTTGCTGTTGTCCAGAAGAAGCTGAAATCTTGTTCGCGAGCATGGGAACAAGCCGTACATGGCCGGATGATTGATATCAAAAAGTGACGCATGAGGCAATCTGGCAATCCAGACGCCGTGTTGTTTTGGCAGTATGGACCTGGAATTTCCTTAAAATATCAGAATTTAGGGCAAGCTGGGCGCGACCATGTTCTAGAAAAATGTATGAATCTCCTGTGTGCACTATATGATGACATGTTATTACAGGACCCGTATCACTATTACACCATACGTATAATTTATGGATGTTGATGATCTGAATCCATCACTATGCCGGCAGAATCGGATGAGGCAAGGCTGGCTGGCCCGCAGCAGGCGGTGAGGGTGAGGAGGAGGACGGTGTCTAACTAGAACATCCTGGGTGCCAACGCATTGTACGTCTCGTCTGAGTCAGAAGCCTGGTTGCTGGTTGCTACGCAAGGTGCCCATATCCTTATCCATACCGTGTGTGAGGGCACCGCCGTGCCGCATCATATAATTACGACGGCATCTAGAGTGGCTCGGGATCTCGAGGCACACCAGTTTGGACAGCAACGACCAACGCCACTTTCCTGTGCACCAATCTCATACAGCTCATGCGACGAAGTGCTCTCAGGCCTGCTCTTTCTGCGTACCGACTGAGCCTCTCTTTGCAACCCTCTATTCACTCAACATCAAGCTCCCTGGAGAAACGGCAACTTCTTCATCCTGGCCCGGATGCGGCAAACACACCCCACTTGCTAGGTTTGGCACATAGTTCTTGGCTAGTATCTCCATAGATCCCGGGCAACATGTTTCGGCTTCACTTGCACTCGAAAAGGAGCCTGATAACCAATCCTAATAATGTAATAACAATAATAATAAGACAGCTAGCTACAGTATGACTGCAACCCTAGCTTGAAGGATGCCGACGCTCACCAAGTGCTTACCTGGATGCCGGCAAGCATATCCGTTCGAATTCGTATCAATTAATTGGACTTGCGTTGCTCGAGGCCATAAGGAAGGGCGAGAGTAACTTGGCGAGGCTGATCCATTAA
The DNA here is from genome assembly GCA_007825345.1 of Lachnellula suecica. Taxonomy (NCBI): domain Eukaryota; kingdom Fungi; phylum Ascomycota; class Leotiomycetes; order Helotiales; family Lachnaceae; genus Lachnellula; species Lachnellula suecica. The sequence goes on from QGMK01000505.1 coordinate 3,951, forward strand.
ACAAAACGCCAAATCATCCGGAATCGACAATGCTAGCATTCAAACTTCGGCGTTGGCTGTCCATATGACAAAGTTTTGTTGTGAAGGGCCGCTGCAGATACCGCCGTGTGGCGACGATGAAGGATTTTAATTTTGTGATAGCCTTAAGCATTTTCCCAGAAGATTTGTACACCATCTAAATCGGATCTCAACTACAAGGCTGGAGTTACATTGCAACAAATAAGGAGACATACTATTGGCTCAACGGCTACCGAGGTCGTTTATGCCGTGCTTTAGAAGTTGCCAAAATCTTCGATTTCGAGCTAGTTTGACCAAGTCTTTTGTTTTACACTTTGTAAAACATTATGGCCGTGGCGGCCTCGGGGAGCCTTTTTAATCCTCGCAGTCCCATTATTTTGCGGGTTTAACGGTCCCAAAGTTTGTCGTCATGAGAGCATGATAAAAATAGTTAGCGGATGGTTTATTCAAACGATCTGTGCGCTGTCCAATCCAAGCTGCGTGTGGGAGGCCAGGTCCTGAATTTGAGGAGAGGCGTGTAAGAGCAAGGCACAGGTGAACTAGGGGTCGCTAATATATATTGCTATTACTTAGAATCTAAGGTAAAAAAAGAAAGGAAAGAAGAAAAGCTTTTAAAGGGGTAAACTAATTCGGTAAGGGGTGGTCACGTGGGTGGCTAGACACGTGTCCACGTGACGCCAGGGGCTGAGGCGTCACAAGGCGACGACACTTCGTCTCGGACATGGTATGGTTGCGTCTATCCGGCAAAATCCAATTCGATGACCTTTACACAAACACGAAAATCTTCCAGACCTAACGATCTGAGACTCTCCCGTTGAACAACATGTGTCCACCTATCAGCTTTGGCCCGTCATGCGCGATTCTTGCCATGGTGGCTGAGAAACCCACCTAAAAACCTTGCGGACGGTCCTCGCGGTTTGAACCTTGGACCAGGCATTCCTGGCATGTTTTTCCACTGCATGCGACGTTGAACAAAGCTGACACTCGTGCAGTCGATTTCGCGTCGACACGAGACCGCACCGCCAACGCGGGATGTTTGATTGGCTACCCGGTACTGATTTTACTTTTTTCGCTCTCTCTGCAACATCTCCGCATCCTAAAGGCGTAACACCGGCCACCAATTTAATGCTTCTCAATCTGGTGCTTCACCGATGCTTACCACACCCTATATCTTCCGCTGAAACATGCGGACAATTCCTAATAACCTACAAGTCATATGCAAACAGCCAGCACTCAACCACCGGCAGCATGTGCTTGATCAACAGTTCCATCATTACGACGAGAACCGCGCGTGAGGGAGGCACAGACGGCTGGCAGGAAGATACAGCCTAGTCATCGCACCTGCAGACTTTTTTCCACTCTTGTCGGCCCCCGGTCTATATTGCATCTAATCAATGCAAACGCCCGCATTTCCAACCACTTCAGCTTGACACTTCCAAGATAGAGAAAGTTTCTTCGGTGCCGCCAAACGGCAGGACTTTGCAAGGCAATCTCCAGATATCAAGTGATACGCCATATTTTTTGGCGCCTGTCCCGGCCTTGCGTATTTCTTTCTTCCAACAGGACGCTGAGTTTTTCTCCGGGTTGATGTATCGGTAGTCACGACTTCATTCCCGAGTTTGGTTGAAATTCCCTTACCGCTGTTTCTTTTACCGTGTTGATCTTTGGTGAAGGGGAATGCATACCGCCGGTTTTGATCGACAGCCTTGTGCGGGAGCAGGCTCATCTGGGTATCGGCTCTGTTGGGTTTGGTTATGGTCATAGTCATAGTCAAGGGGGGAAAATGTCGTTTGTATGCCCCACGGGTCCCTCCTTCCTCTCTTCACCGGCCATCAATGTGTCTACTTTGTCCCAGAATCGATAGTGGGCTGTCAATTCCTGACGAGGCTGTGCGCTTTTACGTACTTCACGTATTTTCGCCTCTGCCTGGGCAAATACGAGGAGGCGAGAAAGTCACGATGGCAGACTCGTTGAACTAATGATTGTTGGTGGATCAAAGGATACGTTGGTCAAAACTACCGGATTTCAATGTCCTGGGGCAGCAAGAGGAGGTACTACCAGGAGGCTTTGGTACCGGCTTGAGTGGTCCCATTCACAGCAAAAGGAACAATAGGGAAGGTTCGGTTACAGTTCAGTCAGTAGCCCTCATGACGTAAATACATAGACACGAATAAGGATCTCTGAGCCCCTTCTACATCATGAAATCCCCAAACTACACCTCAAAAGCCATCTAACAAAAACTTCATAATACAATGTAGTCTCCGTATTCATAGTCACGTGTCTACCCCCAAATAACATTCGCGCTAGTGGTTGCCGCCAAACGACAAGTGCCAAGCTAGCGGTACGAGAACCAGCGGTTTGTTTGGGGCATCCCTTTTTCGCAGCGACGACGACCTCTCCTTCCTCCAACGCATCTACGCACCGCAAGCAGCAGGAGCATTCGGTCGCTACCTCCTCTGTGCCACACTCACTATCGAAATACTGCCTACGAGCACCTCCGTATTCCACATATCGGCGAGGCCCGTCAACACCAAACATACATTCAACGAAGTATCCATAAAGAGAATCACAGAGGAAGGACAGGCGGACAGGCAAGATGGGGTTCGGAGACTTCGAGGGCATCTGCCAGCGGGCACCGGTGCCATTATGCTCCGTCGTGGGCTACTATTCAACTCTTACAGCCTCCTTTGGCATCGAAGCCGACTGCTATGCGCGCAACATTGAGCTGGCCAACACCATCATTTTCCAGGGCGCCGCCTGCTTCATCCACATCGTGGCCATGATCATGACCGTGATCATGATCTTGCACGTCCGCAGTAAATTTACCGCCGTCGGTACGTTTTCCCCTCCAGTTCCCCTGGTCCGGTATTGACATTTCTATAAATAGGCCGCAAGGAAATCATTGCTTTCTTCTATATCTACATGCTTTTGACCTTCTTTTCGCTCATACTTGATTCTGGCGTCGTGCCCCCCGGACATGGAGCGTATCCTTATTTTGCCGCAGCCCAGAATGGCCTCACGTCCGCGCTCTGCGTCTGCTTGCTCATCAACGGATTCGTAGGCTTCCAAATATACGAAGACGGCACCACGTTATCAGTCTGGCTGCTGCGGATCGTCAGCTTCATTTTCTTCGTCATTACCGGTCTGGTCTCGCTGGCTACGTTTAAAGGATGGGCGGGTCTGGGCCCTACAAACACTGTTGGGCTGTTCGTGGTGCTATATCTTATTTCCGCGATTGCGATATTGATATATGTCATTATGCAAACCATCCTCGTTACGAACACGCTGCAGGACCGCTGGCCATTAGGAGACATTATATTCGGCGTGTTCTTTTTCGTCATCGGGCAGGTTATCCTTTACGTGTTCAGCAACACAATCTGCAACGCTGTCCAGCACTACCTCGACGGGCTCTTCTTCGCTACAATCTGCAACTTGCTGGCCGTCATGATGATTTACAAGTACTGGGACTCCATCACCCGCGAAGATCTCGAGTTCTCCGTCGGCACCAAGCAGAACAACTGGGAAGTCAAAGAGCCCTTCCTCGACGACGACCGCCGCGCCACCGTCTACCAGGACACAGACTCCACCTACCTGGCACCAACTCACGGCGGCCACCAAGGAGGCCGCAACTCGAACTACGGGGGCTTTACATACTAGGAATATTCTGGCCTGGCTTGGGTATTAAGAAGGGGGAAAAGAGTTTAAACTGCATAGCGGGGGCCTTGTAATGCTTGGGCTAATGGCGTTTTAATGATCGTTTGGGAAAAGAGCAGGCTGCTGTACAGCAAGATTGGGTATTGCATAATGGGATGTGGAGTTTGAATTGGTTTGGCGTTTTGATGAGCGAGACTGCCGGGCATTCAAGGGTTGGATTAGGACCTCTATGTAGATAACAGTATTATGTTCATTGCCGCCACCTTCAGGTAGTAGTCTCGATTTCTTGCTGCCTTTTGACAAGGGCGCTGTCCTTCCGAAATTACGATTATGTACAAGCTTTTCACCTGGGGCTTCCTATAGTTCACAGCTTTTCATGGCCCATGGGCCTGCTTCCGTAGAGCAATATGATGCTTCAAAGTTTGCGTTTACATCTGGTATAAATATCCCATATCCAGACTCCATTTTTCTACCCAACTAACTCCATTTTATATCCACATCCCATCAAATCATAATTTCGCAAACACAGTCCCCACAATCCCACCCCCCTCAACCAGCGTGCTCTTCTCCCGAACCCAAGCCCCCAAGCCCCTCCGCCCATTCTCCACGCCCACGCCACTCATCTTCCAGCCGCCAACGCTCATCTCCGCCGGACTCTCGCCCCACGTATTGACCCAGGTGATGCCCGCCTGCAGCCGGCTGATCACATCATGGCACTCGCTGAGCTGCTTACCGAACACGCCTGCCGCGAGGCCCATCTTGGTGTCGTTGGCCCGGCGCACCACTTCGTCGACTGTGTCGTAGCTCAGGATGCAGAGGACGGGCCCGAAGATCTCCTCGCGCGTGATGGTCATGGTGTCTGTGCAGTCTGTGAAGACGGTCGGCTGCACCCAGAAGCCGTTTTCGTAGCCCGCGGGTAGTTTTGAGGGCTTGGAGAAGCCGCCGGTGAGGAGACGAGCTTTGTCGGTGTCGATGCCGTGGCGGATGTAGCTGAGGACTTTCTTGTAGTGGGCTTCTGAGACGAGGGGCCCGAAGTTGCTGTTCGGGTCCAGGGGCTCTAGGGAGCGGATGTGTTGCATTTTCTGGAGCAGGCGCTTTTCGAAGGCGGTCTTCATGCTTTTGTGCACGAAGACTCGCGTGCCGTTTGTGCAGACTTGGCCGGTGGAGAAGAAGTTTGCCATCATGGCGCCGTCTACTGCGTTTTCTAGATCGGTGTCCGGGAGGATGATGAGAGGGCTCTTTCCTCCTAGTTCCATTGTAACGTATTTCATGCCGCCCGCTGCTGAGGCTGCGACTTTCTGGCCCGTGGAAACTTGGCCTGTGAAGCTCACTTTGGCGATTTCCGGGTGCGAGGTAAGAGCCCTACCAACTGCTCCGTCTCCATGCACGATGTTGAAGACTCCTGGTGGTACGCCGGCTTCGGAGTATGTCTGCGCCAGTATTTGTCCATGTAATGGAGTGACCTCAGATGGCTTATAGACCATGCAGTTTCCAGCTGCTAAACATGGCGCTGATTTCCATAGTGCAATTTGGATGGGGTAATTCCACGCTCCTATTCCGGCACAAACTCCTAACGCCTCTTTCTTTGTGTATATCCATGCATCTGGCCGTAATTGTGTCGTTTCCCCATTGAGTCCCCCGCTCGCCACCAGGTTGGCAAAGTATTCCAGCACATCGGCGCCGGTGACTACATCTACTGTGCTTGTCTCCGAGAAAGGTTTGCCCGTGTCATGGGTTTCAACTTTAGCTATTTCGTCATTTCGTTCGCGGAGGAGGGAGACTGCTTTCAGCAAAATACGGGAGCGGACGATCGGAGGAGTTTGCGACCACGACGGGAAAGCTTTTTGGGCAGACGAGATTGCTGAGTCGATATCGGCCGGTGAGGCTGTGTGTATGTCTGCGAGAGGTTGGGCAGTAGAGGGGTCGATGGATTTGAAGGTCTTGCCAGAGGTGGCTGTCTGGACCTTGCCGTCGTAGTAGAGCTGCTGGGCAGCGTAGGATGCCATTGTAGGCTGATGTTTCTCGTGAGCTTGAGAAGATTTAGGTCCTGCACGAGGTGAAAGCTTTCATGTTAGTCTGGAAGTAATTGAGGTGGTGTAGCAAGTGTAGCAAGTGGGGGGAGGCTGATCTGACGGACTGGGGCCCAACCCAGAAAACGGATCGGCTCTGGATACGCGATTCAAGAGCTTGCCACGGGAGCTCCGGCAGTCTAACAAGGAATGGAGATGATGAATTCTCTTTCCCCAAGCACCACTATCCCGCAATAACTCTCTTGTCGGCGGTGGCCGTTAGCAACAGGCCTGAAGAAGCTGCGGTGTGCAAGCTCGTTGCTGGCTCTGCTTGTGCTGCTGCTGTTGGAAGGAAAGGATGGTTCTTCTCGGCATGGTCGCAGGTGGTCTCGGATTCGACGCCGCTTCTCGGTAGCAGTAGGGCTGCGAGAAGGAGAAGGCAATTGTGCTACTGCCATTGGCTAATTCTCCACATAGTGGAGAGTAGCGGGCATCCCTGCCCTCGTTTTTCTTGCGCTAGGCGACATGTCGAAAAACTTTCCTCTCCAGCCGCTGCGTCCAGGGTTTGACGGTGGGTTTTCTAACTCATTTTTAGTGTGCAGTTCCCTGGGTTCCTGTTCATGGATGGAGCCATCGTCCATGGGCTGATGACGGCGTGTACCTTAACTCGGGCTTATTCCGTATCACGGAACACTATCTAGACTTTATACAATTTTCTCTCACACCGTCATTCCCCGTTCCACCTTCACGCATTCTCTTGCTTCAAAGCAGCAGGTCCAGCCCTATCTTATCTATCTATTCATCTGAACTGCATCTTTGGCCTCCTATAGCCAAGTATATTCAATTTTTCTTATCGTCGTTGACAAGACGGTAGTGGATTGGAACTTGCAAGAAATATATATTTCTTAGCTCGCGATCTTTTCTCCATATCTCGAGATCTAAAACTATACCCACATCGCAGTATCATTAACATCCGAAGTCAATATCCAATATGACTACTGAGATCATCCTCGACTCGCAGGTCAATGACTTTGACTTCGTCATTGTCGGTGGTGGCACAGCTGGCTGTGCCATTGCAAGCAGACTCAGCGAATACTTGCCTCACAAGAAAATCCTCATGATTGAGGCTGGCCCAAGCGACTACAACGATGACCGGGTCCTCAAGCTGAAGGAATGGCTTACACTCCTAGGCGGTGACCTTGACTATGATTATGGAACCGTCGAGCAACCAAACGGTACACCCAACGCGCCTTGTACATGGAAGATATTTAAGCTGACCATGTGACAGGAAACTCACATATCAGACACTCTAGGGCGAAGGTTCTTGGAGGCTGTTCATCCCACAACACTCTGATCTCCTTCCGCCCATTCGAGTACGATCTCCAACTATGGGAGAGTATGGGCTGCAAAGGCTGGAACTTCAAGACCATGATGCGTCTTATTGACAACCTCCGCAACCAAATCCAGCCAGTGCATCCCCGTCACCGCAACCAAGTTTGCAAAGACTGGATTGAGTCGTGTTCTACTGCTATGGACATCCCAGTTATTAGAGACTTCAACAAGGAGATCCGAGAGACCGGAAAACTCCAAGAAGGTGTGGGCTTCTTCTCCGTGGCATACAACCCAGATGACGGCCGTCGAAGCTCTGCCTCTGTAGCGTATATCCACCCTATCCTGCGGGGTCAGGAGAAGCGCCCCAACCTGACCATCTTGACCAATGCGTGGGTTAGCAAGGTCAATATCTCAGGTCAGACCGTTACTGGTGTGAACTTGGCATTGAAGTCCGGCACCAAGCTCACTGTGTCTCCCAAGGCTGAGACTATTCTATGCGGAGGAGCAGTTGATACTTGCAGACTGATGCTACTCTCTGGCATCGGTCCCAAGGAACAACTCTCAGATCTCGGAATTCCCGTGATCCAGGACCTTCCTGGTGTAGGCGAGAACTTGCTCGACCACCCCGAATCGATCATCATGTGGGAGCTCAACGCCCCCGTACCGCCCCAGACAACCATGGACAGCGACGCCGGCATCTTCCTCCGCCGCGAGATCCCCAACGCCGCAACCTCCAACACCGACCCCTTCCTGAACCCCAAAGGCCTCCCCGACGGCAACATCGCAGACATCATGATGCACTGCTACCAAATCCCCTTCTGCCTCAACACCGCCCGCCTCGGCTACGACGTCCCCATCAACGCCTTCTGCATGACCCCCAACATCCCACGGCCCCGCTCGCGCGGACGCATCTACCTCACCTCCGCCGACCCATCCGTCAAGCCCGCGCTCGACTTCCGCTACTTCACCGACCCCGAAGGCTACGACGCCGCCACCATCGTCGCGGGGCTCAAAGCCGCGCGCGAAATCGCCAAGCAGGAGCCCTTCTCAAAATGGCTCAAGAAGGAGGTTGCGCCCGGCCCGAAGGTCCAGACCGATGAGGAGCTATCCGAGTATGGGAGGAGAGTCGCCCATACCGTCTATCATCCTGCGGGGACGACGAAGATGGGGGCGAGGGATGATAGGATGGCTGTTGTGGACCACGAGCTGAAAGTCAGGGGTCTCAAGGGTGTCAGGATTGCTGATGCGGGGGTTTTCCCTACGATGACGACGATCAACCCCATGTTGACTGTGCTTGCTGTTGGCGAGCGGGCGGCAGAGTTGATTGCCACTGAGGCTGGGTGGAGAGGCGATAGCAGGGCGAGATTGTAGAGTACCAAGGGAGGCGAAACTGCTGGCGCTTTGGAATATTTTGTTTATATGCATTCGAAATGGCGTAAAAACTCATTCGGGGATTTTTTTTTACAGACAGAAGCATAGGAAGTAGAGTTACAAGACTGTTAAGTCTTAGGATATCCACAATGCAATGGTCATTTTTCAGGTGCCTGTCACGCTTTCTCTATCGATGTTCCAGGAGAGGAGGTTTTTCCTTATCTATTTCTTGGTTGAACGTTTCCTTTCCTCCGCACTTGATTTACCATAAAATCCTAGCCTATCCCAGCCTATGCATACCCCCAAAATTAACCTCCGCTGAGTTACTGAGCATAATCTTCATTACCGGATATTTCTTCAATGCCAGCCCAAAGAAACAGTCTTGTCGCCGTTGCATCAGAGGGGCGTTGTCATTCCCTCCCCCCTCTTTTCGCCCCGCTCCTCTTCGCTCGCTCTTCCTTGTAGCTGACATTCCTTACGTACAACCGAGAAAGTCAGCAGAGTTGGAAGGGCTAGCAAGACAGCATGCGGCGAACAAAGATGCACATTGGCTATTGACCTTGTTCTAAACACGAAGTCTGTCGTCCTAAAAGAGGACGTTCAGACAAGATATGATTTTGGTAGCCACAGTACTCTCGTCCAAAGTCAAGTCATTATAGCCATCCGGCAGCTCCAGTTCAATTGCTATGCATATACAAGAGCCGCGGTTCCCTCAAGATATCTAGAGGTTCCGGCATACCCTTTTCCGGTTCTTCAGAGGTTCGACCCTCTTGTGCAACTTCGTAGCTAGCTGTCGCGCGGGATTTCTTTGCGCGAGGAAACATACTGACACAATATCTTTTAACAGTGCAGAGGACTTCGGTGCCGAATTGTATTCTGGACGAAGCTGCTAATGATGACCAACATCCTCGTTCGAAGCGTCGGAAGACATTCTCAAACGCCCTGAAATTGCTCTTTCCTCAAATACACTCGTGCACTTCTCAAGAAAATCAAAGAAATTAATCCCACAAATACCACTTTTCCTACCTACAACCTTTTAAAGACCCGCATTTCCTCACCCAGTGCCGTAAAGTCATAAATATTACACATATCTCATATCGTAACAGCATACCTCTCCTCATCCAGCAACGTCTTCTCGCTCCACGAATCCTGGATCCATTTCAGGCGCACAATCCTAGGTAATCTGCCCCTCCGAGCAGCCAGCTCCTCCCTCAACACCCTCATCATCTCCGCGGACTCGTTCTGTACCACGAAATGCGTAACTATCTCTTCGTTATCCTCCGTAGCCTCTACACCTCCCGCGAAAAGAAAGCGATTCTTCGCAATGAGGAAATCGCTGTCTGTTTCGGAATTGCTTGTTTTGAGAGAGACGAATCGAGCTACACATCTAGAAAAGAGTGAGCCGGGAAGTTCTCCTAGTCCATGCCCACGCTCCTCTAATTGTGATAAGAATGCGTTGGCCGAGAATTCGTAGTTTTTGGGGTGGATCATGTCATCCAGGATACGTTTGAGCTCGTCCGGCGTGACGTCCCTGGCATAGCTATCGTGATAATCATCGACATTGCCCTCGACGCTTTCTCTCAGCTCCTCTGTCATGTGGAACATATGACTCGGTTCGTAAGGAAGCAAGAGTCTCTGTCGGTCGAAGCCATCCACCTCGGCTTGCTTCAAGGCATCAAAGACCCAGATGGGCTTCACCACGCTTGCGAGTCCGCTCTTCATTAAGCTGGCAACCTTGACGACTCTCTTGTCTCCGATGCAGATTATGCCTTCTTTTGCGGTGGCACTTTGAAAGATTGCCCCGCCGTTCTCCTTGATTGCCTGCTCGATTTGTGCTTTTGATTTCTTGTAGGGATGGATCATTTCGCTCATGACACAGAAACTCAGGCCGTCAAAAAGTTTCGTCTTGGGGCCAGCGTATGGTGTCTTGACTTTATTATCATTCCCGGCAATGAGAATCTCTTTTTTGAGCCTCTTAGTAATTCGTCGTTTGGAGTCAACTTTGAATTCCTTGTTCTTGCCAGCCTCCTTCTCAACCCTGGATCTTAGTGCTACAAACTCGGATAGAGATAGCGCACTTTTCCAGTCTTTGTCGGTTCTGTACTTCTTGAATCGGGGAAAGCGCAAGGTGAAGCCTGTTCTGAACTGGTCTGAAGCTCCAACGGAGGCTGCTTTGATCTCCAGAACCACCGAGTCGCAAGGTTTGATCCAGACATCGGGTTTTTCATGTTGTCGGTCCCCACCTGCAAGTTCAACAAATTCTGCCTGAGATGGAGGATTCGTTCGGTCCCAGTCTTTCCATTTTCCAGAAGTATGATGTTTGATCTCCGCATAATCCCCAGCTCGTAAGCCTCCGCCGACTTTGCAGAAGGACCAGCATTTCATCGGATTTGTACCTTGACGAGAAACCATCAATAGCTTATTTCAATATCGGATGAGGGTCCGCTTACCAGGTGCCATATGGTTTTCATCTACCCTGAGGCCACAGAGGAATGACGAAAGACCGCCGCCTCTATGCCCTGAGCCATAGTAGCCACCAATGACCACACAATCTAAGGATTCTCCAAAATCCGTCATATACTCTGGCTTCACCTTCATCCAATTATCGTTCCGGCTGTTAAGTTGGTATATGGACTGCGGATTTTTGAGCACGAGACCCTCCGATGCTTCTTCTATTACTTTCCGCAGAGCAGGATCGATCGCATCAGCAGAGTTAGCCGTTTGGTAATGATGTATCTCAAGACGTTGATGAACATTTTTGACAGCTCCTTCCAAGGCATTTCGACGCTCCCATAACGGATATTGAGTAATATTCTTGTCATTCAGGTACAAGCAGTCAAATACCCGGAATAGGGGCCGAATGCCAGTTCCCTGAAAAGGATTTCTCTGTTCGGATAATGCTGCCGACTTGAGAGTTCCAAAAGCGACAATCTTATTCGTTTCTGGGTCCCAGGTGATCATCTCGCCGTCTAGAATGATACTTGTTACTCGTGGATCAAAAGCGTCCTTGATATGTCGTGTCAATGCCGAATTGTCGTCCTCAAAGCTACTCCCATACAAGTATGTATAGTCCTTCGCTTTCCTTGACCAAAATCGAAATCTGCGCCCCCCGGGAACACTGTCATCCTCAATCATGTGCATTTGCATCCTCTCACCGTCTAATTTCTCCTCAATCCAGTACTCATTATTGTCAGAAGTGACGCCTAACTTATCGATCATGGTCTGAAAATCATGCATTTGGAATTGAGCAAGCTGAGGTTGGAAGCACTGCATAATTGTGACGCCGGTTTGGTCGCCGTCTAAGAGGACTGTGGGATCGGTAAGCTCCCAACAGACCTTTCGAAGGTCGGAGGATATTTCGAATAAAGCCTCGCCATTGGGATGCCAAAGCTATAATGGATCAGTAGGTGACCAGATATGATTTGCACTACACTTACATTCAGAATGGTCTTTTCAGATGCTCCTATTTTCATTTGTCGAAGGATGATACGGATGAGCCACATGAGCTCTTTCGCATTCATTCGGTTGTATAATTTTTGGAATATGGGTAGCTGATGTTTTTCTTCCTGAGTATGAGACAGCCGATCCAAAAGATCATTGACCTCGTCGACTCGCATATCTCCATATCCTTGTCTCATGGATCTCTTGGACAAGACATCATAACATCTGCCTGCAAAATCACCCGCCATCTTGGTGGGAGCGGCTTGGCCAGGCAGTTTCCAATTAATGAGGCCATAACCATCGTCCGAGTTCGGGCTGATATTCAGAAGCTTTACAAGTAGCTTGCCGATCGCTTTCTCTTTAAGCCCATACATGGCCCGGGCGCCGTCTTTCTCGGGCACTATAAGGCGTAGAGCTGGATGTATATCATTCCCGACTTCCTTGCGCCACCTTGAGATGAACTTCTGAATGATGTTCCGGCGGGCCTCATGTGGTGTGAGTTTGTTGGATTTCGCGGGACCCCTCTTGGCTGCCGGGCCTGTCGGCTTCTTCTTGTTTTCATTTAGTGGGTTGAAGAGATCTTCGAGCAGTTCATGGAAGAAGAATGTTTCCCCGTGGTTGTATGGACGATCTGGGTATCTTGCGCGGTCAGCACAGGTCGAGGAAATGGACGGAAGACTTACTGTGCATCGAGATCTGCGTCATTCTTCGCTCTGATGCTATCACTAAGTTCTTGCTGGCTCTGGGCCATGTTTGATTTCCTTTCTCACGGTTTCAATGGAAAAGCTGGATTGTGTTCGAGGACGTTCATGAACCGAAGTCGAAGAAGGTTGACGCGCTGCTGTCGCTTTTAGGCAGGCGCGTCAAGATAATTTCACGATGTCACGTGTGGGTTTACCCCGCGTTAAACGAAGACAGATGTTTGTCTTCGAAGTCATCCTTCGAGTAGGGCTAAGATATTATGAGTTTGGACTTGATCAAGCTAGCAAACGTTATCTATAAGATGACCAAAGGTCACAGCTGAAGGTGTCCATTCTACTATCATTTGTAAATCTCCAATGTCTCTTCTATTGAAGTTCTATCCGAGAATCTCTAAATGGCTCAAATTATATGAGACTTCAACCCGTTCAAATAGCAAACTTTGAAAACAAGCGTTATAAAATTGATGAATCAGTACAATTGAAATTGGCACAAGTATTTTTCACACGGAGAAGCATATTTGCTAGGAAACTTTACCGAGTGCTTGTGTACCCCAAGGTCTTCAGATTTACAAATGAAGCTTGATGCGAAAGGAATGTAGAACATGTATCACAACAGCTCGAAAGATAACACTTTTCCAAATGCAGTGTTCTGCAGGCGCCAAGTCAGATGAATCGCCTTCAGCATCTGCCACGTGAGAGGATTGTGGTGTAGGCGGATTGGGCAGCAGCAACTCGGAGAGTTCAGATCTAAAAACCCCAAGGGCCCAAGCCTGGGCGAATAATGACGTTGGTACTTCGAGCTTCCTACCCCCCCGAATATTAACAGTTAACAAATCTTTTACGTCCAGCCATCTACACCTATCTTCCTCATGCAGTCATATCCCTCTGCCAAGAAGACCGTTGACGTCCCGCCTTCTTATTCCTACGGTAGCGTGTGCTTCTCCACATCCTTATTTCGAGCCCCGGAACCGACGCCGGAGGTTGAAATGTTGACTTACTCTCTTGGGCAAACATATCCGTGGGTTTGAAGCCCTAGAGATCCACCAGGGCTTTGTTTGCTTCTGCTTGCGTTGAAGGTGGGTTAGCGGTGAACAATCAACACTGCAAACTACAAGGCGACGTGGAGGAATAACCCTAGAATGGAAGAATGAAAATTTTCAGAGAAGAAAAGCAATAAATGCAAGGACCGCCGACTACCGAAGCAATCCCGCCCAATGTAACGAGGGATAATATCACAGCGTCATCCGTAGAAGTCTGTGGTGGTGAACTTCCTTCCTCCGGCGGATTGCTTGGCCGTGCTTGCGCCTAAGCGGGCTGTCATTCAGTCGGAAGAAATAGCTTGACATTGGATCTTTGGACTCCCGCACTATGAAGCGTTGAAATATGCTGGTAGACGTAAAGAACAGGCCCGCTTTGTTGAACCTGAGTGAGTTGTGCTGGCTGCAGTGCTGCAGTGTCATTATTGCGGCTGCCCTGGCTGCATAGACAATTGCAATAAATGCGCGAAGGAAGCCTGCATTAATTTTCTGGCGGTGGGATGCCCGCTCCAAGCCAGCCAAGCACAAGATGTTAAAATAAGCAGACCCCCAAAGCCCCCCACGGGAAGTGAAAAGCCCACAAACAGTGAGACATCGTGAGTCGTGAGTCGTGAGTCGTGAGTCGTGAGTCGTGAGTCGTGAGTCGTGAGTCGTGAGTCGTGAGTCGTGACACGGTGTTATGGGGCGGCGAACCATGAAATGTATGGCAATCTCCCGGCTTGAACCCGATTATTGATTATTGTATTCGTACTGCACATGTATCATAGATATTCGCAGTTCACGCGTAAAGGGAAGGTCAACACACCGAGAGCCACGCTTGCCAGGTTGGCCGCGAGCCAGCAGCAGTGTAGCCAGCACGCATCAGCTTGGAAATCCCACGGATAATGCAGGGGGAAAGATCGGGAACAGGCGAGTCGTCGGCGGGACGCTGCGATCACCGCTGCCGGTGCAGCCTGATCGTGTGCGGTCTTGGTACGAGTACTTCGTACTTCGTACTTGTTCCTTATCAGCCCTGTCCTCCCCACCCGCTCAATCACTTCCTCTCAGACATCCCACTGTCTCTGACCCTCACTGCTTACCATCACCTCTGACCTGTCTTTTCTCTGCTCAGCCCGTTCCTTCAAATAACTAACGAGCCCCGGCTCTCATGTCAACCTCGTGAACTGTCCTCTGCAAGCCTGACATGCCTCACCAAACCCACCAACAAGCACTCTGTACCGAACTGCTGGGCACCGTTCTAGGCGTGCTGTACCGATAAGCCCTCCCGGGTCTCAGAACGGATATTCACCTTTGTATCTTGGCTTTAGAGGTAACAGAGCCCTCTAATACGCCGTTATTTGGTTGTTTGCTGGGTTCTGATGTCGCTGTTAGTAATAGTCTCGGCTTCGTCCATAGCCTCCCGCGGCACACGACCTTGAACCGGAACAATGCTGGCTCCAAGGAGCTACCTGTTCACTGCACAATCAAAGGAGGTCAGAAATGACCGCCCGAGCATGGCTATTCGCAAGACGTCGGCAAAGCGAGGCAAGACGTCAGTACCGAGTCCTCCTGCTGCCAAAACGACCACCGCAGCCACCGAACCCCCAAGACCGACGACTCCTTCCTCTCCCGTCATAATCCCATCTATGCGAGGAACCCACGACTCAAGCCAAAGAACCCAAATACCGAAGGGTCGACATGGAAAGAAACACCGAATACATTCGCCGGACGCGATTTCGCCCTCGGTGGCCGCCCTTTTGGCAATGACCCAGATACCCACCCAGAAACAGTCTCATAGCTTTCGACAAAGGGCCAACGCGGGTCAGAGGCTGACAGTAGATGCGATACTTCAACATGCCGACGTCTCCGAGAAGGAACTGAGCATGTCCCTGGGGAAAAGCCCTTTGGACTATCTCCTAAGCTCCCCAGAAGACCTCCTAGAAGGTGAATTTGCGGCGAGTGAGAGCGGTCGCGACTCGGTTGTATCTACAAGGACGGTGTCATGCGAATCTATGCCGTCGTTGGAAGATGGCTCCATGGGCGACGCCTCTCCATCCCTTGGTTCTTTGGTCACTCCGAATTCTAGAGGAAGAAGATCTCTTCCTACGCGCAGGACACTCTCATCGCCTCCTGCTGCGAGCGCTGTCGGCGACCATCCATTGTCGGCGTCAGAAATTGATTTGGATGAGCTGGACTTTCGGGTTTATGACAGGCCGCAGGCCAAAGAGCAAGAGCATGATAAAGCTAAAGCCGAGGTCGAATCGCCTCGACGAAAATCGGCCTTCAAGTCAAATCTCACGGCTTCGTTGCGAGCCTTACGGTCCGCTGCAAAGTCTTTCTCATCTCTCACAACACCAATGATAACACCAGACGATTTCCTCACCAGATCGATTATTTCTATTGATCCCCGGGTGCCATTTACTGACGAACGCATGCCACCTCGACTCGAAGATACTCCAACTCCAGCACTCAGACGCTACCTAAACCCTACTACAAATGCACCCATCGAAGCACATGTGCCTTCATCGCAGGCCCAAACTATGTCGGCAACAAAGTGTACTGCTTCTATACAAATGGAAACCTACAACGTTTCGAGATCAGAGAAGGGCACATCGTCAACTGTCATCAGTCGCCGCTCGCAGTCCACTGAGGACGTTTTTGCCCAGATTGTTGGGCCAGTTGCACGCCAACGTGAGATACGAGAGAATAGCGACTTTCTTAGAATCGCTGTCATGGAAATGGCCATGCGAAAGAAAGGCAAACTGGATGACCAAAAGCCTGGCCGTGCGGTATGGGCCTTACCTCCAAGGGAAGCTCCCAAGAAATCTTACAGAAGAGGAAAGGATGGAGTTCCATTACGATGGGTAGCTCACGTTCAGGATTGAGACCTGCTGACCGCATCAATTTCTGCGTGGTCTTCCAGGATCCACGTGCCGATTACGATACGTTCGTCATAACGCATCGCCCGCATTTCCAGTACCGGGCTTCTGGAACTTTTCTCGACCCGCATTACCGCTGAAATACCGGCCGAGTGGATTTTCATTATTAAACAAGTTCCACCTTGCTCCAACCTCTCCAATTCCAACTAAAAACAAAGTGGGATTTTTCCGGCGATGCCGGAATTGTGGAGATTTTGGCTATCGCTCAGTCTGAGCTTATGAAGCAATGGATCTGAGGTGCGACAGTCCTCCGCAGAGATCGAGGAGAAGGCGAATATCGTTGGGCCGGCGACACATTTAGCCATATTATTCCGGAGGAGAGTTTTGGGATCGTCAGGTCCGGCAACCTGCATGAAGCCGCAGTGCCAAGGGCTGCACAAAGTCACAAGACTCTGGCACGAAGATGTCGCATTTGAATAAAAATTTGGGATCTCGTCTCAACCTTTGTGGATCCGGCCCGATCTTGGTTTTAGATTTTAATTTGAGCAAATAGATGGATCCAAATTTATCAGCTCTGAAGTGCCCCATTCTCTGTGCCGATATCGCAATGATTTTGCGGATGGGATCTGGGTCAGGCCCATTTTCACTCGAAGGGAAATTATTGACCCATCTGTCTGAAAATTTCGTATCAAGCAGGAATCGGTTATCCTCACACGCCGCGGCGAACCTATTTTTTCTTTTCAAACGCATCTAATCGCACGACGACTTCAAGGCCGTCAAGCCTTTCATGCAAGCAATGCCGTGAGCCCAGATTAGAGTCTTCACAATATGTAACAGGGGTTCATACCCCCACGGTATACAGTACGACAAGGGAGGAGTGGAGTGAGAATGGAGAAGCACATGTTGAAGACTGTGCATACGCCGCGGACGACAACATCGATTTATTTGCATAGCGCCACGGTCGTCTGATTTTTCTCTACATTTTAGCAAATTTGATTTCACAGAGCATTGAAGGTTGCATAAGGGGAGTTTAGACGCATACCGAGTTACACAACGAGCGATACCACATTGGTTCTTTTCATTTTGTTCTATATGAGGCTGGCTTGTGGTGGCCGCCAGAATATGAGTTTGATGAAGGAAAAATTGAATATGCATCACGTACAAGTAGAAATGTTCGATGAATAAAGATTTACCTACTATGATCAACTTCGTGCATCGTAGCACGACTTGCATGAGCCTCAAAGTACTGGGAGTTTGCAAAGCTTCATGTGATACTGTCAGCTAATGGACGCAAGCCCTAGAAGGGATTAGATCATGTTTATGTTCAGGACTCTGCATCACTCTCAGCCTTGCGAAGATCGAGGTGACCAACAGATGCACTAAGGTAAAGGGGGAGAGAGGCATGCGACCTGCCGAGTTGTGACTTCTTCATTCACCATTAAGCACTTGGCAATCTTCTGCATTATTATCATCTCATGTGAACTCCTCGGCAGAGCTCCTAATAGGACGTTCTGCAAATAACAGAGCTGCTGACCTCATCACGTGTAGCCTCGTATAGATCTGCAGATAGCTTACGCATGGTATCCCAGCATTGACTCTGAACAACATTTTAACTTCGATCAAGGAGGCAGAAGACGAACCTCATGAGCGTCCCCGTATACATGCTCGTCCACCTACCAACCCACGATCACGATCGGAACTCGTTCGCGAGAACGTTTCCCCCCGATGACCGCCGACAGACCTAAAAGCACCCAGCTTGGCAAGGATGCAGCAGCTTCCACAGCGCAGGATGCAGCTCTGAGAGGAGCAGCCTTGGCCTTTGGGAAACCTCCCGTGAAGCCGAAACCCATGATCAATACGTATAGCGGCAACAATGGAGCTTTGGCAGCAGCTACGAAGGTTGGAACACATACGAAGCCGGCATCGAATAACACGTCTGCATTGAGGTTGGAGCGCCCGGGAATTGACCAGCGGCTGTCATATCAAAGTACCGGTGGGAGTACAGTTAGCAGAGCAAATACGGGCTATTCGGAGCAAAACACACCTCGACAACGGATGGGTCGTTCCGATGGGATGGGAAATGGACATCTCCAGCCTCCAGGGGCGGAAAAGGAAGGAAGGTCACAGTCCTTGATAGCCGCAACTCTGGCAGCCTCGAGGTCTGCATCTACCAGTCCGAATCATACAGGGCAGCAGCAGCCTGCGAATATGGCGAGGCTGGCTGCCGGCCTTGCGAAGGCTTCGCAAAGATCCTCATCTCCGGCGCGGAGTGTAAGCTCGTCAAGGAGTTCTGATCATCCGCTGGATCTGACGCCAATACCTCCGACTACGTCCTTGATTGATATGTTTGAGAAGAACGGGGGATCATCGAATAATCGACCGCGGATAAGAAGGTCAATAACCTCTGCTTCAAGGCGAGGAGGGCTTTCGCCGAGTCCTCAAGGATCTCCTTTACCTCGAAAAGCTCGTACGCCCTCGCCACTTCCTGTTAGATCTCGAAAACCAGTCATTACATCACCAAAGCCAGTGCTGGCACAACGTCCAGCTGCTTCCCGGCTATCCGAAGTCCCAAACCTACAACCCAAAGCTCGGAAACCTCCTTTGTCTACAACCAAACCTATACCCATCCCATCGCGGCCACGATCACAGTCGCAAATCGAGAACGAAGACGACGATGCTTCCTCAGACGATTCTTTTGTATCTGCATCAGACTACAAGCCATCCTTCAGAGCCGAACTTCACAACCAAAACCGCCGCCTGACTTCCACCTCCGCCGTATCCGTCAACTCCTCCGTGACAGTCGACTCCCT
>QGMK01000506.1:0-23146 GCA_007825345.1 Lachnellula suecica
TATCATAAGCAAGTATTCGATCCTTACGCAAACAAGCTCAAACAGCATCAACAACACCAATCCTAATCTCCCTCCCCAGCTCCACCCCCTCCTCCTGCACAACCCAAACGCGCCTCTTAGTAGCCAGACACAACACATGATAGAACGCCTGCGCGGCCACCATGCAGCTATTTTTATCCGTATCGAATAACTCCTCAAACGTCACACTTTCTTCCACCCCTTCTTCACCAACTATACCTCCAAAAACTTCATCGCCCAATTCGTCGACAGCTTGAGCCTTCTCCTCGTTGGCCGCCTCGACCTTTTCCGAAATCGAATTCCGCACAAACTCAAAGAAATTCCCACTCTCCCTATCAAGCGCCTGCCGCACCCACTGCGACGTCCCCGCCGTCTGCGTGTCAACCGCGGCTGCGGGGCCGAAGAGCTCGAATTCTTGGCTGTGTGTTGTGACATCGCCATCGAATCCTTGGCCGCCGTGGGAAGAAGCTTGCGAGAAGCCTGGATTGCCTCCGAAGCTGCTAGGATCAACACCACCATCAACGTCAACATCGTCGCGACCATACATAATCTCATCATCATGCTCCGGGAGGATATCGAATTGAGATGGAAGAGCGGAACCACGGCCAACAAGCGGAGAAGCGGACGTCATGCGACGAGATGCGGCCTTAGAAGAGGCACGCGCGGAGGCTGATATGTTCCAGGGCATGAGCGCGGAGGAGGGGTAGTCTGGCAGTCCTGGGGGAGCGTCTCGGCCTAGTTCTATGCTGTCGTGGAGATTGTCATCGTCGAAGTTAAGCGGTGCGTCGTCTTCAAAGGCTCGTCCTACTTCGTCTTCATGGCGGGGGCGTTTGGGTGAGGGAGTCTGCTTGTCCTGCGCTGGGGAGCGGGGGCGTTTGGATGTTGATGATGAGGCAGGGGGGCCGGTGATAGCTTCGAGGAGCTGAGCGCCGGCGAATATATCGAGCGGGCTGGCGATGTTCAGGGAGCCGAGACCGTTGCCGATGTTCATGAGACCTGTGCCGTAGACGTAGTGGAATGCGTTCTTCTTCGCTGCCATGGCGGCTTTGTGGTTCATCTTCACCTGCGCAGCGGCCGCCATGTTATCAGCGTAGTTGTCGCGGAAGGATATCATGTCGTTGTTGCGCAGCTCAATCCTAGTATCTAGCCCTAGCTTTTTGACCTCGCGCGGCTTCCTGGTTTTGCGGAGCGGAGCGGCTTCGGCTGAGATGGATGACGGCTCGCCGTCAGAAGGGGATTGGCTGTGTGAGTGGACGAGATCAGGAACTTGGGCATGCAGGGATTTATCGTTTCCTTGCAAAGCGCCCGTCATGAAGACGCCGCCGCCGCCGCCGGACGGGAAGGCTTCAGCGTCCGGCAGCTCGCCGTCGTCGTAGTTGAGCATGTCGAAGTCGCCCTCGCCGTCCAAGAGCGGCAGCACATGACCAGCGCCGTCTTCATGTTCGCGGCGTACGCGACCGCTGGCTGCGGAATCACTGCCCAGACGTGGGTGAGCGCTGGAACGGCGGGCGAGGCGTTCAGAGGCGGGGATGTCGACCATGTTGCCATCGCCGTCGAACTCGAACATGTCGTCCTGGTACATCATTTCTTCGCCAAACGCGCCGCCATCTTCGCCGATGTAGGCTTTTTGCGCGGAGCCGGCGAAGGGGTCGTCGAAGGGGAGCTGGTAGCCGATGGAGTTTCCGCTGGACGAGCCTAGGTTGAGGGGTGGGAGGGAGTTTGATGATACGGAGCCGCTGTTGTTCTCACAATTAGCATATTCCTCTTCATTCAAAATTACAAAATGAAGAAGGCAAACTCACCTCCTCCCCCCAACACTCATCATACTCCTCTGACTCTCCCCCTGCCCTCCCACGGGATCCAAACTCAACCCTCTCTCAAACTCCAACGGCGGCAGTGCCATATCGACCAAAAACGCGGGATCATCCATCAACACCAACTGTTCCGGCCGCGCCTTGCCAGCACTAGAATCGAGCTCTGCGCCGCCGCCGCCGGCTTTGAGCATGGCGCGCATGGCGGTCTGGGCTGCCTGCGCGTCGCTGAGGACGTAGGTGCATTGTTGGGAGTAGACGCGTGCTACGCCGTACCTGGGGTTGTTAGCTAACGTCTCCCCAGGTTTGGACAATGTAAGAGTCAGGGGAGGGGCGGGAAGAGAGGAAAAAGAGGCCTACATCAAATTACTCTGCAACCTCAACGCCATCGGCGCCTCCGGCTCCATGATAGTCCCACACGCCTTCTGCACATCAACATCCGTGATCGCCTTGCGAGTGAGCTTTCTCGTCGAGGAGCTTTTGCCCAGCGTTGCTACGAGCCAGATTGTCGCGACGCCGTATTTGCGGCTCGTGAGGACTGTGCTTGGTCAGTATTGGTGGAAAGAGGTGGGGTGATGGGATGAGGGGACGTACTTTCGTGGCTGTAGAACATCTTGCTTGCTTCCTGTCTTGTTCTCCAATCAAATCGCAAAAGTCGTCTTGAAGATGTTCTTGAGATGGTGTTGTGTGGAAGGAGCGTCAGACGAAAAAGTGCGAAGGAGAGGGCTGGTTTTATGCCGCGTCGTGCGCGTTTCTTTGGGTGAATTGAACGTGATTTTGAGCGACGCGTCTTTCGGGGGGTGTTGGGTTGGGTTTGGAGGAGAGGGGAGGGGATGAGGTAGTGAATGAGAGATGTTGGAAGCGAAGTGACGTCTGCGAGGTAAATGGCAGAGCTGGGCGCCTTGCGCATAGACGGAGGAGGAAGTGCAGGACAACAGTGCGCGCTGGAAACAAAAAGGGGTTCGAAGGTTTATTGTGCTTGATATATTCCTGAACTCTACGGTATATATTTGGCTGTAATGGGATAAAAAAGGGGTGGAAGGAAGACTGTTGCCAAAATAAACATTTTCTTGCTCATTTTTCCAAAACTTGAGCTCATAATAGATATAGTTTTATGAGACGTGCAGCTTGCACACCAAAAAATCACAATATATAGACGCAAGGAATGAGTTTAAAATGATTTTTATTGTAGTGAGTCAATCTGCTGCTCTATTATCGCACCGCAGAGCTCGTATCGAGCCGCTCAAACCGAGCAGCTCCCTAACGCCTTTCCATGCCCAATCCCTCCCATGCAAATGCCATTTTAAAGCTTCGAGCAAAACAAGTGTGTCTACACTGGCACAAAATATGGAACGCCTCCCTGGGCTTGCTCCTTCGCCCTCTATAGTATTACCAGATCGATCGTAACTTCGTAAGAAAACCGTTCATCTCGCGTGATTCATTCTCTGATGAGCGTGTTGTTGCTGAGTATCCCGTGTGGGTGTTGACGGTCTCATACTGGAATTTGAAGCGGACGGCCTGACAAGAGGTGTCATTGACACAGAGGTGTTGGCCGTGTTGTGTCCGCTGAATGATCGCGCAGGTGTGCCTATGGGCGAATTGTTTCTGGATACATCATCTGGATGCTGCTGTTGGAAGTTTTGGAAGTCGCGAGAGCTCCAGCTTGCCCGGTGGACTCGCGCCCCAAAAGGTACGCTACCGTATCCAGAGTTGACACTTCGCATGCTATGTGCCATGCTGTTGGATCTGCTCTGTCGGTTTGGAAGGGAGAATTGAGATCGGTTAGGATCATGCGTTTCTGGCATTGGCATATCCGGAACCACATCCTCGTCCTCAATCTTAGGAGCCCGACGAACGGTGTTAACGCTGAAGTATGGCTCTTTAGGCTCTTCTGGCTCCGGTGGTGGAGGTGGTGGGACGTCGGCTGCTTTCTCTTCGAGATGGCCAAAGTACTTCATCCGAATCTCCTCCAAGTTGTGGGGCCTGATTGTTTCTCGGTTGCGAGTGATCGACATGTAGCTGGAAATTGCTCCAAGAACGATAAGAATCAAGACGCCGATCACCATAAAAGCTTGAGCAATGATGATGATAATACCGAAGACTGTCGTGATGATTCTGCCAACACCGTATTGAGGCAGGAAAGCAACCGTAAGACCGGCTGTGACAACCTTGCTGATCCCAAGCATCCACACTGCAAGTGCAGTGTTTCGGCGACCTTCAAATGGATTGATGATGATGATTGCGATGAAAGCAATGATTTCCCAGACAAGGAGTCCAAAGACTTGTGCATTTGGACTGCCACGAGCTCCGCCAATGAAGCAAGCTCGGACAAATTGATAGACAACCCAGAAAGTAAAGAACCACCATCTAGTACGTCGATACCGCGCAGACAACCATCCGAAACGTTTTGTGTAAGCGACATTCTCGTGAACGTTCTGGCTCTCAACATCGTTACCAACGAAGTCCAGCTTGAAGAATGACAATGATCCAGCTGTCTTTGTTCTCTCAGGTTCCTCCAATTGACTCTCGCGGACGGGTGTGACCCATGGAATAAATTTCATAATCTTCTTCTGCTTGAAATGGATACGCTCTGGGGATGATTCGTATTTGCCGAATCTCATTCTGTAAAAGCAGGCGTAGAAGGTGAGACCTAGCATACCGGCGAAAAAGATCAGGAAGATGATGGCTGCAATGGCAATTGGGCCAGCCGGTCCTCCGTACGAGAACTGGAAAAGAGTCAAGATCATCATCATGGGAAAGGCGATAAACATTGTCCGGAGAACAATGATAGCGACAAAACCAAGCCAGTGACTTCTGAACAAGGCCAGACGATCCTGCTTGATGAATTTAATGGCGGCAAGGCCTTCCAAAGCCCACTTGAATGCAACAGTAGCTGCAACAAGAATGACAATAAGTATCAGAAGCCATAAGAATCCCGTCATGAAAGCATCCGCGGCGGGGATGTCTACTACGGAAAGCTCTCCAGCAAAGCCCACCCAGGTTCCAGGAAGTGGTAATCCGGGAGAGACAGGTACACCAGCCCATTCAAACAGTCTTGAACCTGTGGTAGCGTTGACAGCTCTTTTATCATAAAGATGGCCGACAAGTTCCTCGCTTCTCTTCGAAATCGCCGCAGCCATTGCACGTCCATAAATCTGTTGCTGGAGACCGCCATTGTTGTTAATGGTTGTAGATCCAGCGCCTCCAACTTGACTTGCGTTCCCAGAAATACCAGTGAAGCCGTTGAGAGTGCCGATTATTGAGTTGGCGTTGATCATGCCTGCAGACCAGGCAAAATTGCTCCACCAAGCAGCCAGGACACTCGGCCAGTTGACAGAAAGAGCTCCGGAGAAGAATATCGAGTGGAAGACTTCGAACAGGACCAGTACGGAGAGGGAGTGAGCGTAATGAGTTCGAATATGAGGGACGCTAACTCCATAGATGGCTGTGGCGAAAGACGCAAGCAGGGCGATGACTGTAAAAACGCCTAGCGTAGAACCAATTGCTGCTGGGTGGGAGAAACTAGCTCCATTCCTCATCACTGCTTGAAAGCATCCAATCTGGGTTTGTGTTTGGTTCGAGAAGATTCGTAAGATAGCTGATCCTTCGAAATCAGGAATACTGAGGGCAATGCTTGGGATGCCTGATACATCTGATTCCGATACGGGAATGCTGGCCCGGCCTGTAATGGGAACACTGGCATTCATTGGACATAGACTGATGATGTTAGAAGCGTCTCCTATATGGATACGAATCACTCACCTGGCAAAATTAGAGTTACAGGGGTTCCATAGGAGGTCGAATCTATCTTCGCCATCTATTGATTATCAGTATTTTGTTTCGTGTATGGTCCGGATCTTTCTTACAAGCTTCGACAGAGATATGTAGCATTAGAGACTCGTTCATTAAATTAGTGGTGCCAGCCAGGTTGAACAGAACGGTCAAATTATCGGCATAGTAAGCTGCGTCGAAAGATGTGAGGTTAATCAAGCTCTGCCCTCCCATGCAGTCTCCAAAGTTGCCAGTGTATAGAGCTGGGTATCGGTCCGCCAGCAACGTCACGGTATCCCCTGCAGCATTTGCTCCCGTCACCGTGGCGGGATCCTCGGAGTTGGAGTCTCCCCGTACTGAAGGTATTAAGGTATTGAGAGCTAGAAAGGCCGTGGCCCATGCCGATAAGGAGAACGAAGGAAAGCGAGCCATCTTGTCGCGGATAGATTATTATTCGAGGTTCGATGCGGTGATTCAACGGGGGGCGATCCCCGGACAGCGATACAGTCGGTGGTTTGGTAATGTGCCAGGAGGTTGGAAGATTATTGAAGGCGCTGGGTTGTGGAAGAATGTCAGTCAATGGTGACGTGCAGGCCGTGACTCGCCCAGCCTCCACTCCAAAAGGCGATCAAACGTCTGGTGAGTCGTGGGCCAACTTCGAAGCTTTACGATCGAAACAAAAGCGGTGTTGCAGAAGGAGCGATCCGACGAAGCTTCGCAGAGGTCAATTGGATGCGCGGAAGAAGGGTTGGCGGCTGTCGGGCCCTTGGATGGTGTTCCTTGCTTCTGTGGGCCTGGTCGATTTTACCGCGCGCGGATGTCACGGGAAAGTTAGAAGTATATCGACAGTCTCTGCATATTAACGCGGCGAGGTAAGGCGGAAAAGCGACAGTGGGCTGCTTCGTGAGGTCTCTATGAGAGATTCAATACACGTTGGCAAGCCGGATAAACGAGCGTCGGGGGGTGGAGTGGAGAGGGAGGTGAGGAGATAAAGAGGGAACAGGAATAAAGGTGGATCTGACGTGGTTGTGTGAGTGAGTGGTGCACTGGTGAGCAGCGCCGGATCCGAGTTTGGTGGTGGGTGGTGGGTGGTGGCAGGCAAGCCCGGTTTGGCTTGGGCGGGTACGAGTAGTTGGCGGCACAAGGTTAATCTTAATTGCGTATCGATCGCGGTACCAAGGATTTTAGCTATTTTATTCAAAATTCTGCGATTGAGTTGCAGAAGAGCGATGAATAATGGAGTAAAATTGATCTACTGTTTGGGGAAGAAGTGAACAATTATTTGAATAGAACAGAAGTCCTTCCTTTCAGTGAAGCGCTCAGGCAGCTTCCTACTGTAAGCTGTGTCTCCTGAGTTCTGATGCTACGGTCTATCCCCTCGTATTATCCAATCCCCTGTGCTCTCGGCCAGTAAACACCGCTCCCCCTGTGAAAATCACTGCAAATCACTGCAAGAACAGCTGTTTACTGGAGCAGGGTAAAGCAAAGCAGCAAGAGCAAGGGACAGCACATAAACATCCTCGCCCCCTGCTGTCCTCTGTCCTCTGCAAAATACAAAAGCTCAATACGGCTCTGCACGCTCTCAATCCAGCCACATCGTGCACCATGATTACAGAGTTCCACTGCAGCTGCCAAATTAATTGATTCACCGCAATTTATCCCTCAAGAAAAGAAGCATTCCCCTCCACCTCACAAAGTAACATCAATAACATCATGACCCTGAGTCCTGGCAGGCGCACCCTCGTAACAGGTTTGTCGGTCAATCCAGCCCGTGTCTGTGTCCTTCCCTGATCGACCCTGCAAATCTTGAATCCCGCCCGCGCCTTGGCCGGAACATCGGCCTTTCCAGCCACACCATGCAGGCCATCCGAACATGCCGTTCTAGAGCCACCACCACATCACCGCCGCCAGCTGCAGAATTACGGCGAAGGCGTTGGTAGTGAGACTTTATCTTGATGTTTGTCAATGGCGAGGCTCTGTCTGAATCTTGGTTTTTTGCCTCTCTCTCTCTCTCTATCTCTACCTCTGTACGGCGTTGTTTTCTATCAAAGCTCAATACGAGGCTCGTTTCGAAGACTGCAGGCACTCACGAGCCAAGAATCCAGACTCCCATCGTCGTTGCAAGCTCGAAGAACCTCCTCTCCCAACCTCTCAACTATCGATAGACTTGTCCTGCATCTCCAACCTCCAAGTCACGCATTCATAATCTATGACGACCTCCACCCCCAAGTGGGCTTCCCGTTCCGCCATCTTTTTTTCTCCCCCGCGTTGAGTTATTTTCTCCGCATCGCTTTCAAGTGCACTAGAACTCCGATAAGAAAAAGTCTAGATTTTCTCCCCAGGTACAGGCGAGCAACCGAACGCGACAAAGCTTACGCAAACGTCCTTGCGGCGTCGTATAGCTGTGAGGCACATCTTGCCAAGCGGCGTAGAGTGGTGTCGTTAGCCTATGGTGCCATGGCGCTCGTACAGTAGGGGCGGAGGATTGCGGTTTTGCCGAGATGGTCAGGAAGCGTCAGCGTGTATTTCAACGTCGTTTGGGTTGGCGAGGGGGGTTTATGTCATGCATGAGGAATCATTATATGTGTGCGCAAGAGACATTTCACTTCATCTCAGTCGCTCCTTGCCCTTACCGTGAAGTCACGTCGCTCCTTCCCTTCTTACTGCCTAGAGGACACAAATAAATGATCTCCTTGCATGGAGTCTATTTACGAGGAAGGAGTGACCGGGCTTTGGCGTGAGGCTTGTTTGAAACCCCTCGCCTTCCCATGAAATGTATCTTCCGAAACAAAACATCGCTCCTCGATCTGCAACTCCTGTCCTCGCCCACATTTGTCAGCCAAACTTCCTTGACCCATCCATTCTGGAAGTTATCCAGTCGCGCCAGTCCTCTGCCTCTTTCTCGTTGCTCCTTTCTCCCGCAGTGTCCATTGGTTTACTGAAGGAAGAACATCTGCCTTGGGTCATCAAATTCGGGTTGGAGTATCTCGTTGTCCATGAAGCCGTGCAGATAGCAGCGCCCGATTAGTTGCCACCTCTCTTTAATGTCGTCCATTGTCATATTTTGATAATCCTGTCTAGGTTCGTCGCCACTGTTTGGTGGCTTTGATTGTTGTTCTGATTTCGCCTGGGATTCTGGAGCATTTGAAGTATTTGTCCTCGAATGCTCCTCTGGATTGTTCTTGTTCTTTCCGGAGCGTTTATCTGACTCGAAGCCTATAACGCCCGAATCACTGCACTCCTTGTCATCGGAACGAGTAGTAGGTAATAGCTCTCCGACCCGGCGAAGGATGAATGGAGTCTGAGATCCATGAATGGCAGCTACAGAGTCGCCTTGTTTCATTGATCTTGGTCCAATCCCAAAATCTCCCGCTGCGGTCAGAAAGAGCTTCCTCTTGTTGAGCACTGACCGTAGATACTGTACATAAAGCTCTGTTCTTCTTGAAATTTCAGCCTTTCCAAACTCGTTTTGCTTAGCTCTCTCCTGACTGTCGGTAGTCAGTTTGACAAAGTTCTCAAAATCTAACCAACTGTCAAGCAGATCCTCTGGCTCTACGCCACGAAGATAAACTTGTGTTTTGGAAAGTCTACCATCCAACACTAGAGACCTCGCAAACACCGAGGTAGCGTCTTCTCCAGTTCGATACATCCCAGTTCCGCGGCTTTGGAGATATGCTGACATCGTTCGCCGGAAGTCATTGAGACATTCATGGATATACAGGATATGCTCTTCTCGGCTATTGGCTAGCTTTGGTTCAGGAAATTCAACTGCTCTGCTTACATTTCCAATATTCGTCCCCAGGACTCCAATTAGTGGGAGGAGTTTGCGGTCTAGTACAAGAGATGGGCCACAATCTGTGGCTGACTTGAAACCCTCGAATGCGAAGTTAAGGAGATTACTTAATGGTGACCGCCAATCGACCGCCCACGATGGAAGGAAAGGTGGCTTTCGCTTGTCTATTGCGCGTTCACTGTGCCTATCAAGACCAGGCTCTCTGTTACCTGCAAAATCCAGGATGTGAGTCATCCCTATCTCCAAGTATCTGAGCGTGAAGTCCATAAAGAGATCTTCCACGCTCATTTCGTAATCAACTTCGATCTCCACATCTTCAACCGGCCTACTCAGCCCAAGTAGGGCAAATACCAAATCGAGATCATTTGAGTGGCCTCCCTGAAAATTCGCGTCTACGAAACTCAGAAGGTCTAGATCTTTGGTTTGTTCGCCTTGTTTCTGTTCATGCCATCGAATAACCTCGGACAGCATTACACCTTGGATGATACCATCGATAGCATTAAGACCTTCCGAACCTGAAATGTCGAGAAATTTATACAGAACCACTGTCGCTGCCGAAAATTCCGAGTGTGTTATCAACTTCCAGCCGTTGTAAAACGTGAGGTGTGACGCAAGCGCAACTTCTTGGATAACCCATAACCGTGCGAACCACGCCTGACCGTAAAACTTGAGAAGGGAGTCCAAGATCGCCTCAAGCTTCGGCAGGAGGGCGGCAAGAGCATTCCAGACCGGACTTCCTCGTTGAGTATCACGGATGACTACTTCCCAGGGACAAGAAGCATTGACGCCGTACCGCCATGAATCCCTGGCACGCTCAGAAAGAAAGTCTATCGCCTCGTCCGTCTTTTCACTCCCCTCCCCAAGCCAGACTAGCACATGCGCGGCGCCCCGGTAGACATCAGCCATGAGCTTAACCTGGTGTCCTTTCTCCTCGTTGTTGCACTGATCAATGCATACAGCATCAGCCCATAGCCTTCTTTTCCGATCCGGTAGCCTGAATCGTCGCAGCGCAGCTGCGAGAGTTGCCGTTATTGCGTACTGGCCGGTGGGGAATTCGAGTGTCGAAGAGAATATCGGCTCGCCCCATGCATAGGATATTGCTTCGAAGGAGGGCTTATCTGCCAGCCGCGCGGTGACCAGCTCGCCGTGAAGGGCTTCGGGGTCGTTTGGGTCTGGTGGGTGGATTTCAAGTATTCGTATTTCGGTCTTGGAGTGGATCGGCTGGTGTTTGTAGACTCCCGTGCCGGGAGCCTCGCCGTCCGAGGCCGTCACGGCATCTGCAGGATCCATCTTGCGCGGAGCAAAGTTGCGATGACTTCGGTTCCTCGGGCCTTGGACTGATCTCACGAATATCTCGGATCCGTCGTTCTATTCTCAAAGCTTTGCGGGACCGTGCGTGAATATCTGTGTGATTGCGATGTTTTCCTGGACGTTGGGGATCGGGCTGTTTTTGTGGGTGGGCACCCAAACTGCTCAGCCGCAAGCCCACATGCAAGGCTGCAGCACTCCGCCCCCACCACGTGCAAGTTGCATTTGGAAACCGTCCAACACTTCGAAGGGTCCAATGGGAGAACGCCAATTGTTTGTGTTGTTTTTTTGATCATCAACTTCATAGCTGACGTTGGTGTTGGACTAAGTAGTCTACTCTTTGGCGGGTAATCAGTCTTCACTGGTACATTTCTTGTCTATCTTTTTTAAAAGCCGAAGATTTATGCTGCGTTCGCGCTTCTGCCTTTCTGTTTTCAACTATCTTCATGTTGTGGGACATTAGCTTCGAAGTGTTGACGCTTGTTCGCGAGTGCTAAGAAGTCTCCAATACCGCCTTATCACCTTCCTTCCCGCACCCCAGCACTAGCCTCCTCCAGACACTATTCTCCTACCTACGTCGACTCCTCACTTCATATACTCCCGCATCAACTCTCTGATGCTTTTTTGAGTCTCCAACAAGCGATACGTACACTCGTCAAACAGCCGCTTTGGCAACGAAGT
Organism: Lachnellula suecica; assembly: GCA_007825345.1. Taxonomy (NCBI): domain Eukaryota; kingdom Fungi; phylum Ascomycota; class Leotiomycetes; order Helotiales; family Lachnaceae; genus Lachnellula; species Lachnellula suecica. The sequence continues at coordinate 11,383 of QGMK01000506.1, forward strand.
TATCTATTCACGGAGCCGGTAGACTTCCGTCTTTGGGCTGATTAGTGCGTTGAAGTTGAGAGGTGAAAATTAGAGTAGGCGGGAAATGGATGGGCTTTGGCTTGTGGAAGCTTGGCGGTTGCCCCTTTTCTGCTTTCTTCTCTACCATCTTCAACCTCAAAGACGCAGAGTGTACTTGCAGCCTGAGTCAATCATACATCATGCGCACCACAAATCTTCTCACTATCTTCGCCCTCGGGATTTTCTGCGGGCTGGCTGCCCCGCTCGTAAGCTGCGTTGCATTTCGTGAAGTTTACTGATGGGTCGAAGAAGGAGCGTGGCTGAGAGATAATCTGCTGCCTAAATTGAAATGTAATTGCCAGTGCTAACTTGATGGAAAGAGGACTGGGGTTACGTTGTGTCCTTTGGTGAGGTGACGTGGGGATGTTGTTGCGCTGGTAAGAGTCAGTGAAGGGCGGTGGAGAGGGATGGGGCTGTATTTGCTGTTACTTTAACACTTCATAGATTTGTGTTCTACTAGAGTAAACCCTCAGATATTATTCAAAAAGACAATTCCAAGCTCATGAGAACCATTTGAGAGTTGTTAAGAAAATCTACTATGTCACGTGTTGTCGAAACGGTGACTGGTTAACCCCAAATGGAATAATTAGCGGGACCCAAGAATATATCTGTCTGGACTGAGTGGTATATCTGCCTTCCTTTCACTTTTGATCTTCGCAAAACAAATACTTCAGAATGTTGCAACCTCGATCCGTACGCAATTCTCTCAAGCATGCCGCAGAGTCTCGACTGTACTGCCCGAGGGAAAAAGATGCCGTCGCACATTTCCACTCCGTGCTCAGTCGGCCGGATGTCATATTCATGTCTTTGGATCTGGAGGGCAGACATGACGCTGGTAATTCAAGAATCGACGAGATTGGCGTTTCGGTTTTAGATACTCGTCGGCTGGGGAATAAATGTGAACTCGTATCATCACGAAATATCTGCACCCGGCACCGAGACAAGTACTTCCTCTTCGGCGACTCTGAATATCGGGGGACTGCAAAGCTTAGGACACTGATCAGAAGTCTGTTCTTCATCGAGGACAACGGCATATCTGTGAGTCTGAGTTCCCTTTTCACATCTCAACTTCGAGCTGACTTCTACCAGGCAGAAGCGAGCGAGGCATCTTCGCTGGGAGATGATACCACGCCCGAGAAAAAATATAGGGACATTGTTCTCATCGGCCATGGCATTTACAATGACATCTCTCTGCTCACTAAGTTTCAAGTAGATGTTCAAGACATTCTGCCGATTGTTGAAATAATCGACACAGATATTCTCGGACGGGCAGTACTTGGAAAAAGTTTTAAGCTAGAAGATCTGCTGGAATGTCTCGCGATTGGGGTGGTTGGTGTCAAATTTCATGTTGCAGGGAATGATGCAACATTCACCTTGAGAGCATTTCTTGCCCTTGCACTCAAGACTGGATGGGCTGGCCCGCAGGATTGGTTGTCACAGTTCCAAAAGGTTGCTTTTACACCGGTTAGAGCGAAGGAGATCTTACAGGAGAGGCTGGCGCAGACTATTGCTAATGGCCGGGCCATGCACACGCGAGATAGGCAAAACAAAGGGAAAGATTGGGCTGACAAAGTGGAAAACCAGCCGCCCCGGCACGAGTAGTTTGAGACCAAGAAATGATGAAATATTATTCTTTGGACTAAACCGTATAATGTACTGCTATTGATTCATGTTCTTTCCCGCAGACGACCTATGACTGTGGAAGCACTTCGATGGGCGTATTCGCTGTTGTCGATGGGCCAAAAAGACAAACTAGCCAAGCGCGCAAGAGTCGCTTTGGAGATTTGGATCGTCTCACGCGTCTACCAAATGCTGACACTAAATGCCAGGACATCTGGGCAAGGCGTGGTGGGGTGCTGCTTGGGTGAACGGCGACCGTGACGCCATGAGCCGAAGACGTACCTTCCTCCAACGTACCTCTCGGACATTCACCACAATTTCCTCCGATGTTTATGAGATGAGATAAGGCACTTCCTCCCAACAAAACAAACAAAGCACCATGGCCGAGCGGTCTAAGGCGGAGTGGTTGTCGGCAGTACGTAAAACTCATCCCTGCTGTGGATGAGTTCCCTCTGGGGAAACCCGCGCGAGTTCGAATCTTGCTGGTGCTAATTCAATTTCTTTTTTTGGTTTTTGGTTGTGCGCATTTCTGGAGATCATGAACAGATGAATGTTTGCAACTTTCATCCCATGTGTTGATGTCGCGGCAGCAGGTTCGTGCCGCGACAGGCTTAGCGCGAAGTTTGGCGAACCATGAGCGAGAGCTGGCAACGACGATGAAGCCCAATAGAGGTGACAAGTACCTGGGTAGGTAGGTGTAGGTATACAGTTCTGACTTGGAATTCCTTCAGTCGTGTGAATGTTTTGCCAAGCCCTTTCCCCCCGACGGATACGCCAGATGAAAGAGTGTCGGGCGACAACGCTGGCTGGGACGAAACTCATGAGTGGAACGTATCCTGAGTGATATATAGCTATAGCTTTGGGTAGTCAGCATTGTCTTTTGCCGCGGTATTGCATTATATAATAGTAAAGTTTAGGAACATTTGTAAGCAGGCGAGCTGGAATAGCAAATCAATACGAGATAATTTATGCATCCTTCGCCCCCCTCGCTGATTTTTTAATTACAGCGTCTATTTCATGAGTAAGACGAGAAAACATTACAATAGATGTGGCGAAGAAACTAATAAATAAAATAGATATTGCTGCTATCATATCATGTCCTATAAAAGAGCAGCTAGGCTGCAGCAAGCCGGAGCAAAAAACAAGGCCAAAAGACACTGCGGATGAAGAGCTTTCTATAAATAAAGCGGTCACGAAAAGCAAGATACAAAGGATCAAGAAACGAACAATAACGGACACGTACTAGACGATCGTGGGGGAAGTCATATCGACGTCCTCGCATATCCTGTCGTATCTTTATCCATTACAGGGTTTCGGGATTGGGTATCCTCTGGCACCACAAAGCTACTCTCCGTCCTCGAAGATACTAGTGCATCCCGCCAATGCTATAACCAGACTTTTCAGATCTGCAGTTTGCTACCATGAAATCAAACAGAGGCAATGCAACTGATTTAAAGCCGGAGAATCGGCGACAACTAAGACTTTTCGTTATCCATGCCCTGCCGAATCTTTCGAGGGCGGATGCTGGCAAATATCGGCTGCTCAGCGATTGTTCCTGGCCCATATCGACTCGAGGTGTATATATGAAGTGAAGAGACGTCGTCGACAGAGAATTCTGTTGTGGCGGGCCGTGCATAGTGCATGCTACAGCCGACAATCAAATCGGGCCACGGAATAAAATTAGCCCCTGGGGAAATTTAGCGCTGTGATTTTCCAGGCTCTAGATTTAGCGAAGCCCTAATTTACAGGGCAAGTGCCTTGGAGTTACAGGGGCTTTCGTCTGGATTTCTTTTGGATAGATTTGATATCTTGTGTATTCAAATAGACTATTCAATTATGCATATATTGAAAATGGCCTCTTCTGGACAAATTACCCCACTTATTCTCTCTCACCACTGCAACCCGTGGAGTAAGCCATGAAGTGTTGGCATGTGACGTTGGGGAAACTGCACGATGCCACTGGCCATCACTTGTTTCTTTACATGCAACAGACAAAATATCCGCAAGGCACTTATTCCGCTAACTCGAGGCGGTAGGCTAAAGACGGGTACGTTGAGTATTCTTTAAGAGAGGTTTCTGTACCCTTCGACTGAGAGTTGCGGGGCACGAATAGTGGGAAAGGGGGATGAGTCACGTGTATATGAGCCACTCTCTGCATATGCTGCTTGCTCACATTGATCCGAAAGCGCATTTTCTATCTAACTGATAAGTTCCAATCTAGCGGATAAATCTGAATATTGGCAAAGCTCGAGTGTCACACACTCCCCAATGCTTACGAACTTAGGTGGCTGACCGGAAGAAACCACTTAAGAAACATTCCGTGCCGTGACTTCGGTCATAAGCTTTGGCTTCTGCCACAGAAGCAGACTGTCCACATCATTGCCCCAGTCTGTTTCCTTGTCGAATGTCTCGAAATCGAACAGGAACACCATCTTGGCGATCAAGATTCTCAGCTCCATCCAAGCCATACTGGTCGAGGTCAACAATTGAAGATCCAAACAGGAATGTTAATTCTTACTTTTGACCGATACATGCCCGAGGCCCCAACAGGAAAGGGTTGCTACCACTAAAGTCGTCGGTACTATTTGGATCCAGCCAGCGCTCGGGGCGGAAAGCGTCTGGGTCTTTGAAGTTTTTGGGGTTGCGCGTCGAAGACCACATGTGCACACTCACCGTTGTCTGCAAAAAGTTAGCAATGGTTTACTCTAAAGCAGATGTACGTACTCCTTCAGGAACAAACACCCCAGCCACAGTCTCCCCGCCTAGAGGAGTGATCCGCGGCGGCCCAAACGGAAACGGCGGAAAGATCCTCAAAGTCTCATGTATTACAGCCGTCAGATACGGGAACGTAGCACTCTGACTCGTGATCTCGCTCGACGACTCAAACCGTGACCGCACTTCATCTTTCAGCTTCGAGTACACCAGCGGGGTTTTGCACAGCCAATGCGTCAAGGCGCTTAGCGTCGTCGCGCTCGTCTCGCTCCCTGCGATGATCAGAGAGTTGCTGTACGCTGACAATTCCCAATCTGTAAGGCCCATCTCCTCTCTTACTTGGAAGATGTAAGAGGAGAAATCTTTCTTTTCTGTTTTTCGGTCCAACCGCGCGAGGATCTTGGCCTTGGATTGGAGGACGTGGTTCATCCTTCCTTTGGCGACGCTTTTTGGGACGAAATACAACAAGGATTTTGTCAACTTTGGAGATATGCGATAAATGGCTGAATTGTAGGCGACAAAGGTAACCATGTTGAGGGTTGTGGCAACCCATGGATGAGTCTTTCTAGCTTCGAGTGAGCCGAATGGTTCGCTGAAAGCGAGTTCGCCGAGAACTGTGTGCCATGTCAGTATGGAGAAGAAATGAGAACTTGGATCCTACTATCGAAAGTGATCCAATTATAGCAGTCATTGAGATCTATTGGGCCTTTGTCCGATTCCTCCTTGATGGCCACCATAAACATATCCGCGTATTTCCGAACTATGTCCTCCTGCTCTGAAAGAGACTTGGGGGAAAAGGCATGCGACTGAAAATTCAGCTTGCTGCTCTCAATAATGATAGCGGTATACCTACCATGATCTTCTTTGCTTGTGCATGCTTGACGGGGTCGCTCATATTGACAAGATGTGGGGCTCGAACTCTGCGATCCGGTTCAGTGGCATGTTACCCTGGTTTTTCCTAATCACCTACGTATTATTCGTGATGTAGAATTTTTCATCCTTCAAGAACTGATTTCCTGATTTTCGTTGCGTGTAGATGTCTTTCCACGCAGCTGCAGAAGAGAATGACAGCTCATCAGGCGCCAATCGAACCACCTCCCCTGAAAGAAGAAATCAATCCACTGCTTCTGCGCAAAAACTTTGTCACCTACCATATTTCTCATGAAGATCTCTAATAATCTTGACGCTTTTCCCACCCACTAAAGTTCGAGAGAAAAACACCTATCATGCATCAGAAGGTCACTCTACGATCGCGGCACTCCAGGCCAATTCTCTCACATTTGAAATGACCGCGTACCAAGGACCCGGAAAGGCCGCAAGAGGATGCAAATACAAATTGTAGATGGAATGGCTAACGAAATAAACCATCAACTGTCATTTGGTCAGAAAAGTTTGCTTGCAGGGGATAGCCTCAGCGTACCGCCAAAACGCATGTACTGAGAAGCAATAGCCATGTTGAAGATGCCAATAGCAGGGATTTGCTGTCGCTCAGGATGGTAATTACACCCATTATTTCAGATTATTTCAGATGGAGAGGGAACGAAAATGAAGATCCGAAGTGGAAATAACTGGAGTTACAAGGTGCAGATAGAGAAGGTTGCATCCCGGTTCTGCAGGCCGCTCGATACGGGCCTACAGCCGACGCCCCCTTACCCTTGAATACGGGTAGGCCGTTGATTCGGCCAATCAGAACAGCCAGATTTCCCATTTTTTATGCTAGCGAAAACCTATCAAGACCCCGAAAACCTTGCAATAATCGGAGGTAAACGAGTTGAAGTCTCGACGGCAGTTACACCCACTTGCGGAGTCGCTGCCTCTTGCATGTGCATAAGGGAAATTATTGTCAAGCTCCAGAAATAGGATTTCGCCCTGAGTAAAGTCATGCTGACTGAGATTAGGTCTCGACTCTCGAATGCCTCGTATCTGTGAGTTAATCAGAGCCCTCCATACGTCGTAGTGTAGGACTATGCTTTGAAGACCGCTGTACCCCTAGTCCCAAGCGCAGACGTCTATGGTAGTTTTAATTTGTTTCATTGCCATTTTTCTTTGTCGGCTTGCTGAATTTCAGCACTTGGGTAGTATGGATAGTTTGATGCACCTGAGCCGGAGTTGGGGATCTGAACCTTGCCCTTGACTTGAAGAGAGCTTGATTTTGGCTTGCCTTTGGGCCGCATGGCTTCTCGTCGGGGTTAAGTTTTCGATCCAAGTTTTCGAAACTCCATCAGTTGTGTTTCCGTAAGGATTTCATAGCAGGTTTAGGTATATGTTTATTGGTTGATGCTATGGCTAAAAGTACCGAGTGGTATAAGGGAGAATACCGGGTACATCACCGATTCTTTCGTTCTTTACCCATACCAAAAAATCAAGAGCTCAAAATGCTCAAATGTAGTCGGTTAAGAATTTTTAGAAAAGGACATTTTCAAGCCGAGAGTCGGCACCAACTCGGGCCGCAATACGCTCCGTAAATGACGAATACCGGGTTATTTGCGAATAGCTTCATCGATTCCGGCCCGTACTCGGCCAAAAGGTACTAGTTTTTGTTAGTCTGGGAGACAACAACGTCCTATCCCAGTCGGATTCAATATGAATTTGCTTAGGTATTCTTAATGTGTATAATCTCATCTCATCTGTAACACTTAATCAAATGAGACTATCACCAACTTCGCACCGGCGAAGCGGACACTTCAAGTCAAGACAAGACAATTATGTAGCATTTTAACAATATCGGACGGAAGTTTAAGGTGAATTGGATAGATCTGAAAAGCTTTGCCAACGCAAAGGTTGCCTGGAACGGGTGAATCTAGACGTGAGGACACGAGGCGGTGGAAAAGTGCGCAACCTCTCAACAAAAAGGTCCCAACCAAGAAAAACCCTTTATGACTCTTGATCGGAGCGAGAGTCCCTTCAACACCACAACCTCCACCACAACCCCCTTCTAAGTCTGCCTATATCCACCTCATTCCTGTCTGGCTTTCCCAACCACCAAGCTAGGAAGAAGGCTCACACCTTGACTTCCGAACTTGCAACCGCCAAAACCTCAAAACGGACGTCACATTCATTGGCGCCAAGAAGAAGCACCATAAAAAGACCAACGCGGACAGTATCAAGCTACATGAATTGCTGGCATGGCATATCAGAATCGCTATGACCTCCCTACCGGGCTCCCTCCACGAGCTAACATTCCTGCGCATATCGTTCAAGATGGCAGAAACACCTCATCAACCGGGTCCAACGACTCGGTGATGACCCAAGTCCCCATGTCATATCACCTCTCTGGTGAGCAGCAGTATGCTTACAGCAATGCTTCCTCACAAGGCGAAGATGCATGGTCTGCGCAGAGCTTTCCAGCCCAGTCCGGAGGCTTCGATGGTTTCGGCGGCCCAGGATCGTACTCGAACTCGAAGACTTTGAATCCACACTCATCTCCGTACGTTCCTGGCTCTAGAGTAAGACCGAATCCGGGCTTTACAAACCAACGATTCGAGCAATCTCAGCAGCAACACCCACAATTCCAACAGCTGTATCGCCCAGACGGGTACAACCAAGGCAGCTCATACCAGCGTCAGGAGATGGGCCCTCACAAGATCGACAACGCAAACTACGGTGGATATGGTCAGCAGCAAAACATGGCAGTTGGTGGCCCCGTTGGTGGTCAAAACTCTCAGTTTCCCAACCCATATGGCTTTCAAGGTCAAGGCGGCTTCCAGCAATTGAGCAATCCGAGCCCTTACAACTCTTTCACCACCAGCGATTCTAACAGCTCTTCTGCCATGAGTCACGCCTCGACAAACGCCTCGCAGCCGCAGGGCTACCACAATTTTGCGTACCGGCAGCAAGATCAATACATCAACGGCCAAAACTTCCAAGCGGTTCAGCCCTCCGACAGGTTCCGTGGTCCTGATGGTACTGGTGGTGCTGGTAGTACTGGTGGTCCACGTTCTGCTTCTGGCGGCTACAACTCAGGCGCAGCCACCGGCTTCAGCTCCTCTTTCCAAAACAACCACCAACAACACCATAGATCGGCCCAGAGGCAGCGAAGTATCAGCGACCTATCCGGATATGTACGCCTCTCTAACCTTGGAAGTGAGCCCGTTCGTAACTATAGCAGCTACAACAGCCAAACCCCAACGCAAAACAACACCTCAGCGTATGGCAAATCCTACACAGTGCAACAGAACAACTACCAGACACCAGGCTTTGGAGGACCTGTTCAGCAACCAGCTTCGGCATTCAGAACCGGTTCTCCAACAAAGAGCGTCAGCAGAGGTTCAACTCGTGCTTCTTCGGTTGCCCCAAATTCTCGTGATAGCGATGGAAGTACAAGCCTTGTCGGTTCACGCACTGCTCAATCTCCTCTTGATCGCTCTTTCCGATCTGAGCCACACAACAACGACTCCCGGAAGCAAGGCGAGAACACGGATGCTACTCCTCGACTCCGTTCTCGCGCAGGACAGTCCATGGTTGGTCTCAAGGGCCATGCTCGTTCTGACTCTGCCGGAAGTGCGCGTCGTGATGGCGGCGAGTTCTTCACAGAGCCCAGTCTCCTCGAGCAGTTTGGCAAGGATGAGAATCAGACTCCCTCAAAGCGTATGGCCATGGGTCCACCAAAGATGCTGAGCTTGCTGACCGGAGGTGACAACGGAGGAAGCTCTCTGTCTCCCATCGGAGAGATTACGGCTTACAACGCAGCTCAGGCACGTCCTCGCCAGCCTTTTGATTCTTTCGGGCCCCAAACTGCTGCCTTGACTCCATATGTTCCTGGCAACTCCTTGTCTCAGCAGCAGCAGATGAGCCGTGCGTTGAACATGCTGACAAGCAACGGCACACGCCGACCATCAATCGACGAGGCTCTTGACCCCAAGTACTTTCCCTTCATTGAGTACTGCCGCATGCCTACGCCTGATACGTGGGGTGTGATCAAGATCAAGAACGTGAGTTATCCCTCCTCAAAATTGTGACTTATCGCTGACCGTGTGTAGATTCCGTATGGTGTTAATCGCTCCGAAGTCATGGCTTTCCTTGGTCGTAACGCCCGCATCATCGATGAGAAGGACTACGAGCCCGTTCACATCGTCATGGAGCGCGTTACTAGTAAGACTCTTGACTGCTATGTCGAGTTCATTAACTTGAACGAGGCTGTCAGCGCCGTGAATCGCTTCGAGACAAACCGCACCGGAGGTCGTGGTGGCCGTCTTGGTCAACGTCATGTTGAGGTTGAGCTTTCCAGCCAGGAAGTTCTCATGAAAGACTTGTTCCCGAAAGCTAAGAACGTTCACTGGGTCGGAGGACGTCCAGTCATCACCCCGAAAGATCCGAACGACAAGTATAACTCCGGATTTCAAGGTTTTGTTAGCAAGGAGGAGTTGGTCATGTTGTCAAAGCATGTTGAAGCACCTCAGCGTGTAAAGCTTCCAACAACACCGTTGCCAGATGCTCAGCTAACAAGAAGTCAGTCTCCATTCTCGAAGGATTGCCCGCAACGTCCATTTGAGTGTCTCATTAGCACTTTGCTCAAGGTACGGGTGATTCCTTTTCCCGCTTGCTGGTGCAAATAGATGACAGCCACTGACAAGTCATAGTATCCATGGTACATGGTTGATTACATCACCATTGAGGACCGCATTCTTCTGTTCGAAACCACAATGAAGCTGCTGGTATTGCTTGTCGAGCGCGTCAACAACGAGAAAGACAACGTCAATCTGACCGTGATGTTGCTGAAGCGAGTTTGGCGTGCTGCCCTTCGATGCCCCGGCTTCACTCCTGCCCAGAAAGATGACGTTGTCATCATCTGTGGCCTTGATCCCGTTGCTGTAGCAGACCTTGGTGTAGCTCCCCATGCTCCGCACTGGAAGGATCTTTGGACCATCGGCCCCAAGCCCAATGTTCCCATTGACCTTCTACTGGTAAGTCACTCTTGATCTCTGACAACAAAAATCAAACTAACTTACTCTTCAGTGGTACTGTGCCATCATTCGTGAGGCTACCGTGGAGAAGCGAGATCACCTTACATTGGCAGACCGCTCTGCTCGTGGCGAGGACAAGGTCACAGCGCCCAAGCTCTTTGGAGACTTGAAGAAGTACATCCACTACAACAAAGAGCAAGATCTGTTGTACCAAACTTCTGCCCAAGTTGCCAAAGCCGAATGGACTGCTATCGAGCAAGTTCTGCGCCAAGCTCTGACTCCAGCGCTTGGCGCATAATGAGCCATTTGGACAACACACATACGTTCCAAGTAACGCAACCTAGCGTGATGATCTGGCAGCGGGGTTGGATATGCCTATTTCGTTCCCCTCGGTCTTGTTGCTTGTCATTCTTGGGTATTCTTGAATGTCCCTTGAGAATGAGTCGGTCATCTTCCATTTCGGAGGATTGATTTGAGACGCCTAAAAGTACTTTACCTATACCAATCAGCCATACTCTCTACTCTCCACCTCCGACTTTCGACATCGACTTGATGATCACACAGAACCTACAACTTCCTCAATGACTACAACAACTGGTTGTTCAAGTTAACAGCTTGGCCTCCCGCGACTTTTCCACCTCTTGCACCTATCCTGCCCACGGGACCAATCATCTTCTCCAAGCGCGGTTGGGATCGCCCTCTCGCCATTACGGAACACATTGATCAACTCTTTCGAAAAGAACTGCCTTCCGACAAAGCGATACCATGGCCAAGGCTCGTGTTGACATGTGTTGAGATCATCTTCCTCGTCCACTCCCTCATAACGTTCTTCTGCAAGTTTTCCTTTCCCTTTTCGATTGTCTCTGAAGCATATTTATGGTGTTAGTTTTGAGACGTATGAGCGCGCGTGTTTTCTTTTCCCACAATGCAATGGGGAAAGTTTGGAGGAAGTACGTTGGTACAGCTGCCCACTCTTCTTCGTTATGCGGTCAACGATGTGGCTCATATGACAGCTTTACTCGTTCGGGAGTGAAAAGCTTTGGGATTCATAAGAAAGGTCACCTTGGTGGCAGTGAAGTCTGAGCGAATGGTGCATAGCGTTCCCCTCGTCGATTCTGATCTCTGTCCTTCGTGACCACGTTCACGGCGGTACGGACGTACGTCTTTGCAGCTGTCTTATGCAGAAGGAGTAGATACAAATGTCAATAGCGTGAATGAGTCTGATGCTCGTGATGGTGATACATGTGATGTAAAGTCTGACGCGTCGCGAGATTTGGTGGTATTTCAGATGACGCACAGGATCATCACCTTCGCGAATTGGCAAAAGCAACAAAGACTGCCACAGTAAACTAAACAATACAGAGAACAAGAGATGATGATAATACAAGCTCATACTTAAAGCAAAAATTGATGATCGTGATGGTTGAGAAAGAACAAAACCGCCCCACCAACCTTCCGCAAAAAACCCA
>QGMK01000507.1:0-23138 GCA_007825345.1 Lachnellula suecica
GGTATCAACCCAAAACGCCAAAGACAATGACCTCCCAAAACCCTACGACTTCACATCTAGCAGCTTCTCAGCTTCCTCTGCCCTCTTATTTGCATCCGCGAGATCCGCCTTCAGCTGCTTGATATACTCAATAGCCTGCTCAACCGTACTAGCCTTACTATTCGCACTCTGAGCCCCGCCCTTCCCACCTGTCTCATTCGGCTCTCCCGCATCTCCACTTCCACTCTTCTCCCCACAGCTGTCTTTGGCACCTCGAGGCAACAGCGTAGCAATTTCTTGAAGAGCAGAGTTAATCCGGTTCCGTCGTCCTTGTTCGGCAATCTTATGGGATGTGCGTTTCGAAGTCAAATTCGTTGACAACTCGGATGGATATGAGACACCCGGGAGGTGAGTGCCTTCCAAGATATTCTGGTAATTCGACTTAGACGCCAACAGAAGTGAAGCTGTATTCTCAGATACACTCCCACTTCCCGGCATCAAAGGTTTGATGCTTGGAGATATGCGAGGCAAAAGTGCAGGTGAAGCAAGAACTGAACTACCCGATCTTTTCTTAGAATTACGGGAAGCACTCTGGGATGGCTTTCTTCCATTGGCCCCATTCATAGAATCAATCTGTGGGCTCTGACTTGCAGACGTAGCCGTTCTCGAACGACTGAAGGCAGGTGAGGGTAAAGGCTGAAGTCCAGGGGTTTTAGTACCGGTAGAGCTCAACGTAGGAGTGATTTGCCCATCAGACTGAGTGTCTATGCGTGAAAGAGTCGGTCTAGACGTAGCAGCTTCAGGCAGCGAAAATCCTTCCATTCCTTGATCATCAATATCCATGTTTTGAATATTACTAACTTCGTTTACCTGGGGTGATTGGGTTAACCTCATCAGTGATGCAGGTGTCGCTGGTGATCCAAGTACAAGCCGTTGACTTCGAGGATTCTCCTTTTGACTTGAAATATATGGAGATCTTCCTGTTGATCCAGGGGTAGGAACAGGAGGAGGTGCCATATCCGAAAGATGCTCGGGGGATATCGACCCATTTTCGGACTCTTCCGTGCTAGCAGTAGAGTGAGAAGAGGAGGCAACCTTAGACCGAGTAACCTGTGGATTTTTTGGCTCCATGATATCCCCCAGAGCTTGTGGGGGAATGTTTGCACTGGCCCTTTTTGACTTCCGTGGCTTCACAATAGGAGACTGCCGTACCGTACGAGTGCTTCGTGGCTTTTGGGGCGCCTTTTTACTTGGACCTCTTGACAAAATGACTGAACTCGCCGGTGCAGAATGAGTCTCGGGATTCAAGTCGATAGGAGAATTTGTTGTGCCTGTACTTCTGGGATCGTAGGCAGTATGATGGTCGTTTTGGGCGTGCAAAGCAGGGGAACTCAAAGGGCTGAAGTACGCTCCTGGTACGGTATACTCGGGAATATTGAAGTGAGCATCCAAAGGCGTTACTGCGGGAGATACAAGAGGAGTAAAGGCCATCTAAGAACGAAGAGTTAGAACTTGTGGAGGCAGAAAATCTTCCCAAAATGTCATAATGGCCCTTCTTAGTCTTATGTCCAAGCGTGAAAATAACTAACCTCTTGCTCCTTCTGCATTCTGTACCTTTCGTACATCGCCTGCTGCTGGGGATCGGATTGGGGGTAAAATTGGGCGGCCCCATGCAATTCCATGCTATTTGGTGTTGGGGGAATCATTCGATTCTGGGTATAGTAGTTCCGCTGCCGCTCTTGTATTTCTCGCTGTTCTTGGTGGAGCCTCTGCTGTTGCAGGTACTGGATCTGAGCATCTATCTGGACAAGGCTTTCGTTCGAAGGTGCATGCGAGATCACTCCTGCTGGTATCGCGGGGTGGCCCGAAGCCGTGGTCATTGAAGGCATGTGTTCCTGCATCGTCGTATCATGGCCAGCCAACCCTCCATTCTCCATCCCAGTATCCATCGCCTCGCCGCCATTCTGATGCATCAATTGGCCCTGTGCTTGTTGGCCGTTGTAATCGGGAAAGTCGAACTGGAGGCTGTCGCTCAAATTGCTCATGCCCATGTCGAGAAATTGCTGGAAGTCATCTTGCGCAGAGACTGATAAGGTAGGGTCCTGGCCATCCCAACCGCCTGACGATTCCATCATAATTGTAGCTTTGTGTCCCCGTCGACCGATTGTGTTGAGGCACGAGAAACGAGGGGTTCCGAGCCTCGGGGGGTTGTGCGCTGGTGCGGTTGATAGGAAAAGATTGCGGAAAGCTTAGTCCATGTGGACGGAGCTGGAGAGGTGCAGGTCTTGTGCTGCTGTTCCTCTCGGTGCAAAGTCGATGCCTTTGCGTATGGCCTATGCGTATGTATTGATGTTGCTCGATGATGCTTTTGATCTTGCTGCTTGCTCTAACTGGAGGAGGACCTGGGAGTTTTCAGGAATTGTCTGTTCATCCCTTGCCCAATGGGGCAGGCAAGCTCCAATCGCCCGGCAGCGATTGCACTACAGTAGCAGCGACAGCGGCGTCGTCGGCGATAATGTCGCGTAAGAGTCCCTACAAAACGGCGCCTGCGAATAAGTACTTTCGTACCCAGTGTCCCGATCTGAGCCAGTCGAGTAGGTACAGATGGTAGCTGGCTAATACTCGCGGTTAGAGAAAACCTCAAATATCCCACGCACCAGCGTTGTTCGGCAGTCGCGACTGGTGCGATAGTTACAGCTACTCTGGAAGCGTAGGAAGCTTGAGGGTTTTAATGCGAGAGTGGCGTTGCCGACGAGGCCTCTAATCTATCGGCCCAGAGCGGCGCGGGGCAAGCAACTGCGCCTGGGTGTACTGACGCGGATATGAAGTTGTAGAGGTCTCGAGGATATATTCAGGTAGACAGGTAAATATGTACGAGCACGGTCAAGTTGAGAATGTGTTTATGAGGTTATCCACAGTGGGCGAGGGCAAGATGCATTGGGGAATAGGAAGGGGAAGCTGCCCCGTCTTGTTCACCCACCCACACGCCTACCACACGCCTACCACACGCCCGGATGGCATGGCGTCTGGCGCCCGCTATTACGAAAGGTGCAGTGGGACGCGGGGGTTCTTGCTTTTTCATTCCCTTGAGTCCCTTCCACACCGATGTCCCAGGATGCGCTGCTCAGCTATTGGCCGCCGCCCAACGTCAGCTGTATTGCTGCATTCGCCTCCACATGCTGTACAACTTCAAAGCTTCAAAGCTTCCAGATGCATTCTATTTGCCAAGGGCTTCAACAGATGACCGGGATTTGGCCTCCCATGATTGGCGATGGCTTTTTTTCGTTCTTTTTTACACGGGAAGCTCCACCTGTTTGCAGCTTCCCTGCATATCATCGAGCCATCTTGACCCGGGGGGGGCTCTGACTTGACCCAATTGTACTCGAATCACTCATCCCGAGTGGGAGCCTCCTCGATTTCTATTCTGATTTCGGAATGGAACGCTGCTGCTCCTTCTGGAGAA
This sequence comes from Lachnellula suecica, assembly GCA_007825345.1. NCBI lineage: Eukaryota > Fungi > Ascomycota > Leotiomycetes > Helotiales > Lachnaceae > Lachnellula > Lachnellula suecica. Next base: position 3,443 of record QGMK01000507.1, read on the forward strand.
TAACAGACTATCTTGTGACGAGAAGTGAAGTAACCACCCTCCACCAACGCCTCTTAGCCAGGTGTGCTCCAAAAAGGAGGTCATTTCCATTTACAAGCATCATCTCCGAGTTTTCCCCTACACACAAGTCCTTAGTATATCTCAAAAGCCTCATCAACACCATCAAGACCGTAGAAGATGTTACTTCTTTGGTCTGGAAAGCCCGACTATTGATGAAATTCGGAAATCTAGAATCTTTACGCAATAATAGAAAGCCACCCCCACGGATCTCCTTCACCTGGTCCTTGCTTCCTCACTATTAAAGACTTCTAGAAAATTTTGACACGCCGACGCCTTCTCCTTCGAGTGGGAGTTGAATGGCGTGCAGTTAAATGCGCCAATCAGATTCCCCTCTCACACCACGCGCTCCAATCAGTGGTCCGGGCTTGACAAACGGATCGGATGTGCCTCCGCTTTTAGACGCCAGAAACGCGGCATGAACGAATGGTTTCAAAAATCATACCCACTGTTCATGGCTGTTCGCAAGGTTGATCCTTTGAAGTCAAGCCGGCATCGACGGCATCGGCTACCCCTGAGCCAGCGCTCCGCCGTAACGCTTCGTCTGAAATATGAAATACGCACACCATTTCACAATTCCAGTTGGTAAAGATTTGTCGTAGTGATGACTTCTATTTTTCACTCCCAGATGACGTGGAGTGAAAGCAAAACTGTTCATCTCCTGGAACTTCTCACTGGGCATTAAAGAGAGCATTCGTTGAAAGCAGAAGCTGCTTACAATGGATTATATATTTTGCCTTTGGGTCCGTCACAAACTTGACTGCACTTAGAGCCTGCACTCGCTTGACTGTCACCAAGCAGTCCTTCTCAATTTTCCTATCCTGACACTCCATTACTTCGACCTCAAGAGCAAGTGTATTCTGTTTCCCAGCACTATTTCAGCAAACGAGCTGCAATCGCCACAGGAACTCATGGAGACGGTGCACATTTCTCCGCGGGCGTCTCGCAATTTTTGACCGAGAAACAAAACACTTACACGGCGAACACCAAGAAAGTCTTGCTTCGCACATCTACAAGCGGTATCTATACTTGTGCGGTTCTCAGATGAGGTTTGTTTTTTCCTTTCGAAGGCTGAGAGTATGCTGTGCTTCTAAAGGACTCCTAGATCAATTAATAGTTTCCAAGCTCCTCAACTCTTTCACCACAACTCCGAACTGAAAGAGAAAGGAGCACTTGCACCCAGTCCTTCTCCCTCGAACCTCAAAATCCAAAGTCTCTTCACAAACAGCCATTCCAGCCCCATTCCTAGACTTCCCAAACACAATTCGACAGCCTACCAGCAAAATCCTCACCTACCCCTTCCTAAGCGTATCCGTACGGTGAGACATCAGTCTCGTGGCTCACAAATCCAATATATAAGTCCTCGGCTTGGCAAGCATGAAGCTCGATCTCAACTTCTTAGAAAGCCGGTAAAGAAGTGCAAGGCGAACAACGAGCTCGTGCTAGAAATCCGGGGATAGAACGAAAGGAGTCACCGTTTCGAAACAATACCTGCCTTTTCAGGGGTAACATCTGAACGTGGCGCCCTGGATTCTCTGTTTTCGGCATAGTCACGAATACGGTCCCAAGACTCCGGGGGCGTGGGTACTACTCTGGTGGGTTGGGAGGGTAGGCAAGCTATAGATTGCTGTTGTTCCCAGAGCACCATGAAAACGCGTTAGGCTAGATACGCTATGCTGAGCTGAGCGACTGCGGAAGGAGCCTGCTGAGGTCTTTAGGCTGACATGGAGGATGTTTGGGAAATGGCGGGTGGAAATAGGGGCTGTGAATGAATGGGTAGGAAAGGATGATGTTCTAAGCGTGGACGGGCGAGGCATAGCTGGTCTACTTCAGTCAGGAGTATGGATCTTGGTGTTCTTGGGCCGGAAGTCTGTGGTGTCCTTGAGATTGCGGCATGCGTACCAGCAGGAGATGGAAAGGGGGCCTTGAGTGAGGGAGTGTGCCAGGTTGAAGTGCTTTGGGGGTTTAGCTATGATTTAAGAGGAGACTTGATTACCACAGTAACATATTGGCTTATACGGGAGTGTTACTGGCGGTGATTGTGTGTCTCCCAGGCCACATCTGACCATAGACAACATGGGCCATCGGATAGGGGGCGGGGTTGGTAAGCGAGGCGGATCTTGGAGTGAAGGTCACCTGGCGTGGTCTCAAGATAAGCTCAGTCACCGAAGGATTGCTGGACTAACTCTGATAAATTCTGAACCACAGCAGGTATGTGTAAAAATGCATGCATTTCTTTGTTACTAGTCCACCAGTCCAGTTACAGGCAGGCTTTGCCAGACAGTGTGGCGATATGTTCCCTCAACTCTCTCCATTACCCTCAAACGCCAACTTCCTCGGTGAAAACCCTATGCATATCCTCAAGTTTCTTGTACTTTACCAGCGGCGCCTTCCACGAAATCAACTCCGCCATGCTCTGAAATCTTCCATCCTCGCGTCCTTCACCCCCTGTGCATAGGTTGTTAGCGCTTCTTTCAACATACGGAGCTACAGAACATACTCCGAAGGAGACTCAAGTAAAGGCCCCTCGTTTCATCCAAAAGAAAACTTTCAAACATAATTTCGTACGAGGAGGGAAGATGGCGGCCCTCAGTACGGCCAGTTCTGCTGTGACTCAAAACAGGAGGGGTATCCAATACAAGCACCTCCTTAAGTGCCAGGCACAACACATGATGCTTGTCGAAATTTGCTGATACTGCAGACCTCGTCTGCCACAAGTCCCTTGAAAGAGCGAGATACCGAATTGTCCCCTGCGCTCCCTTCTGAAGCTGGCGCCATGGTACCACCGTGCTTGTCAACCAGACAAGGCCAACGTCGAGATTGGCACTGATCTTGGGCGCATCTGGATATTCCTGGGGGTCGTAGTATGGCTTCCTAGAGTATCGAACCTCAACCCGAGATTCCTTGTTAACGCTCTCAAGGGGACAGAACGGAGCGACCTCGTGAAGAAACAGAGTACCGGAGCGGAGTGAGACGATTCGACGCTGCGCTGCTGCGAAACTCCATATCTTACGGCGAATCTCGAGCGGCAGGTCGATGAAGACGGTGAAGTGGTCGAGTTGCTGACTGTCGGAGGGCGGCGTCTCGTCGTTGGTAGTGTGCGAGATGTCAGACGGCATGGCGTCGGTGGAATGGTAGAAGGATCCTATGGAAGTGGTGCGATGGAGATGAAGAACCTCGAAATAGAGGAAAGTCTGGCGGTTCGTTGTTGACGAGATCAAGGTGACCACGATGCAAGTAGGCCTCCATCGCTTAGAGGCTGATAGTTTCTTGAAAACAAGACTCTATTCACTTGAGCTTGGTAGCAATTGAATCTGAGCCAAGATATAAATGGTCCCTAGAGTCTCAGCTTTCTGCAATGGTAGCTTTTAAGAACTAGTCTTCAATACCTTACCAAATATGAGCCGTTTATGATGTCAGTCTTTTACATTTCGCTGATACCAAAGCAAAAGCTGAACTGGTTTGCCGAAAGGGTACCAAAACCAATAAACACAGTATTATATAGGAATGTAAGGATACAAGGTATCTAGAGTTCACGGTAAGTTGAGACCATGGATATTGCAATATCAGGTTTTTGAGGGCCGTCAATTTGCTATTAACTCCAAACTTCACCGGGGCTGTTGGTAACCTCAAAGAGCCTCGCAACGCTAGTAATCCCCGTTAACGAATAACACTTTGTTCATTGCCAGATGCCCCAAAAGCTACCTCTCAATCTCTACGAATTTTGTTTGACAACCTCGGCGAACCTAATACGGGGTATTGTCCATTTTGAAAGATTCCTAAATCCCATTTCAATGCATGATTGTTCCGTATAGCCATCTATAATAGTCATCATTAGCTTACAGAACCCAACAATATAGTATCCGGAATAGTTTATTACCCTGAATCATGCGCGTACGTATTTCAGTTATGGCCTTGATATATGCATCGAGGCCCAAATATTCCCCTGCGAGCCGCTCCTCCCAAGTCCCAGACTGCGTTTCGAGCGCATTACCAAATGCCAACGACGGCCGCACATGCTGCTTGTGCTTGTGCGGTTGCGGAGGGTTCCTTGGTTCAATGAGAGCGATTTGATCATTTTCGCCAATATCCTCTGTACTAATAACCACAATAATCTCATGTACGTCCAGTTTTGAGACCCTGCGACGGCTAAAGGCTTGACCAGAGCCCTGTGGATCTGGGTCTTGCTCGTACCATAATCGGTAGTCAACGGCAAGGCGCTTGATTTTAGAAGCGCCACCCTTCCGTAACGCGAGAAAAGTCAGCTTGGGGTCGGTCAGCCAAATCGTATCGACGTCAAAATTGACGTAGATCTTGGCATCGTTCGGCCCTCCAGCAGCACAGTTGAAGTCTTCTTTGTTTCGAAGGACCTCCTCACGGGCTTCTCTGTTGACCATGAGAAGCGGGCATCGCGCTGCTGTTCCGTCGAGTAGGTGATCACCAGGACCAGATTTTCTGCTGCGTAAACCGATGACTCGCGGGAAAAGAGCAGCCCAACCCCAGATCTTGAGACGAAGCTCGACCGGGAGTCTGTTGAAGTTGGTAAAGGTAGTAAAGGGTGCTCCAGCTTCGAGAGTTTCGTTATTGTTCCCGCTTGAGGGAGTAAGAGCGTCGCTGACATCCGCGACCTCATGGCCCAAAGTAGGCGCTGTCGGCGAAGCCATTGTTTTGTCGCAGGATATTGAAGGCGTGCGTATGAGTTCTTTGCTGAAGGTATTGGTAGGGGGGTTTGGAAGTTGGGAGAGGGTTGTCGAAAGTTGTGGTGGTCGCACCGTGCTCAAGTTTGTAAAGGTTGAGGACTGTCAGGAGGCAGGTCTGGAAGGTAAAAAAGTTACCTATATAGCCTTCTAAATTCGCTTTAGGCCTGGCCCAAATCTCCATGTATCTGTGGATGATTCACTAGAGGATGGAACATTCTGCTGCGCCGGAAAAAAAATCGAATTCATAACGTTCGAAGAACGGAAAGGGGGACACGGTCACGTGAAGCAACCTGAACGGTGCAGACCTAGGAAGCAAAGGGAGTTATAAAGGGAGATATTTAGCTCTGGGACCCCTTGGACTCGCTTGAAAAGTAGAAAGGCTATGCAACAGAGGAAACATTATACGTTGAGGCTCTATAATAGCTATCCCAGCTTGAACCTAACTGAGGTACTAGTTCTTTGATCTTATTCAGGGCCGAAATCATCACTTATAGACATCCATCAGAAGTTTGAAGGTCCCAACAACCTTAGCTTTCAAGTTTGAAGTTGTTTTGTAGGAGCATTGTCGTCTTACTTGAAGGCAAAAAGCGGTCAAAGCAGTTTGCCAAAGGTGGCAAAAATCCAACAGGCGATTCATGCCAGTGGTACTAAGCGGACAGCTCGACGCCAGTATTTCCTGGCAGTGATTGGCGAGTAAATCCTATCCGAGAGAGCGACTCGTACCGTGTGACAAGTAGAAGAAAGTGGAGCACGCATTAAAATTTGATGTCCCTTCCCAATATGGACTCTTATGCATGAGAGTCAGAAGCAAACAACCAGTACGCCGCACCCCCCAGGTCGATGAGGCACTCGCGTCCACTTTTAGAGGGATTTTCTTTTATCTGAAGCCCAAGACGTAAGATGCCCGGAACCGGATGCATCCAATATTCGAGAGAGAGAAAGCGTGTTCATTGCACTTGCAAACTAGGAAGGCCTTGCTGATCATCCTCACCCGCGGAAAGAAGATCTATCAATATGAGCTTCGTCTCACCGATCACCGGAACACAAGGAGAGCGAGCTAGGTGATCATCAGCATGTATTGATAATACTTATTTCATCTTCGATCATGATACATCCCTCATTCGACCGACATCGTCCTCTCCACACCTTGTCCCCTCGTAACAATTCCAACCCCAATTCAGGTAGTGGAACACAACAACACCCGCCCAAATTTAAGCATTAAAAATCCAATTACATGCTCATTGCTGCCAATGACAGGCAGCGTGGTATCAGTAACAAATACAAATAGCAAAGATTATCCTAACAAAAGAGTAGTGTTGACGCCGTCATGCAAGAATTCTAGTACAATGCAACCCAATCGGTCCATTCATTTCTGATCTTTGAGAGAATCAGGTTGAAAGGTATCGACAAAACGCCAGACGGACAAAAATATTTCGAAACCAGCCATAATCCACTTTTGACCTGCTCCGCCAAGCAGTGAACGAGCGCGCGAACTGTAAGCCTTCGATATGCAATAGTATAATCGTAACAGCGCTAAGAGTGACGAATAGAAGAGAAAGTATGTCGTGAATATATATAACGTGGCACAGCTCAGTCGAGTCGAGGCCTCCAAGGGCCCTGTGGAGAAGAGAACGCCTCACAGCCGTTCGGCCCCTAAATTAAGCCAGCTCATGTCACTGCTTTGCTGGTTGCGAGGCGGCGGTCTGTTGGCGGCGGGAGGCGTTGGGAAGCGGAGATCATTTGTCAAGTTGTTGGTGTTTCGTATTGGAAATGATGTGTAAACACTGTCAGAGTAATTGCTACTGGGGGTTCTACCGTCCACCCAATCCGATCTATCGACTGGAGTCCAAGAGCTTTGCTCATGGACACTTGCCGGGACTCCGCTCGAGAATGCATCATAGCGATCATCCGTATACGACGAGGAGGAGCTTATCGAGCCTGACCTTTCAATCTGACCGGACATTTCTCTCGATATGGGGACTCTGCTGGAATGATGTGCGATAGTTGGGCTGCCTGTCGTGACCCTATTCAACTCTGGCTGTCCTCCAATCTTTAAAGGAGGTGGCATGGCTGAGTTTTGTCTGGTGTCCGAATAAAGAGAGTCTGCATCTTCCGCGTAGGTTGTTCGTTTTGACCCGAATCCGAGAATGTTCATAGCGGATCCGCCTGACCAGTATCTATTCCACCCTGAACTCCGTCTAGTACTACCTCTCTTTGTGGGCGCTCCCCTTTGTCTCGTTTGCGGGGGCCTGTCCTCCATTTGAGGAGTGGGATCTTCTTGGGCTGGCTCCCTGATCGGTGCTAAGTTTCGTTCTTGTGGTATTGGCTTGCTGATTGCAGTCTTATACTTCTTGTTGAACTGGCTGCTCGAGTCGCTACCCACGCTACCGTTACCCTTATCGTTACCCCTTTTATGGTTAACCCGGCCCATTAATATCGCTACGGACGAAAAGGATCCTTGGGATGGATTTGGCTCGTGGCCGCGGAACTGTCTCGCCGAACTCATTTGCGGCAAGCCTCTGTCTGCGAAGTCCATAGCATCCTTCTCGTCTGGAATCCCGCTCGAACGTCGTTGATGACCAGCGTCGCTATACTGTTTCCGTTTCCTTCTGCACCGTAGTAAGAACAGTAGTGCAATCAAGATAAGAGCCAGACCCAAAATAGAGCCTAAGACAGCACCAAGGATCTTGACCGGGAATGGAGGATCTGTGCTACTTTTGTTGGAGGCCGCTGCGGCTGATGTGGTCTCTGATGGCGAAGAAACTGTAGTTGAGGATGTTGGGGAGGCAGCACCAACGTTCCCACCAAGAGTTCCTTGGGACCCAGTGTCTACCAGTGTCTTGGTAGCATTGACCCAGGTATTGTCTCTCGCCTTGAACATGCATAACACGTCGGCTTCGTTCCCACCAGAAATCACCGTAAGGCCACTCTGATCCTTGGCCACCGACCACGACGTTCTTGTACTTGATGGCGCCAAAGTGCTGTTGTATGCTGGCCAGTCAGCAACAGTTAGGTTCCCTCTTGTCTCGAGGCTTGCTGATCTCTCCTCAAGTTCACCTTCCACATCTCTCGACGAGATTACTGGTTTCGCGTTCTGAACCGGGTTCCCATCGGCGTCTATCAAAATTGTCCGGTTGACAGAGTTTGGAGAAACGGACATATCAAAGGTATAAATATTCTTGCTGGAATCGTCCCCATTGATAAGAATGGATTTGATGTTCGAGTTATTGTAGAAAGGAGTGGCCAAAGTCGCATTCGAGTCCACCCACCCCTGAGAGGGGCTGAAAATCATTGCTTTTGTGTTAGTCTCACTTCCTCCGATGTACATTGCCTTGCTCTCAGTCCATTGCATTAACTGAGGAGATATTGCAGGTGGTACAGTTGCGGGATAGGCTGTCACTGAGTATGGGTCGGAGACTTGGAGAAGAAACGTTTGGGATGATGGTTCCATGTTGCCATCCTGAGTTCCCGAAAACACAAGAATCGTATCAGAGGTGTTGAGATAGACCGCACCGTGGTATAATCGATCCTGCGTGACCGGCACATTGGGCGTCATGGACTCCCATGTCGAGTTCGCAAAGTTATATCGTTGCAGTCCTTGGTAATTGGTGGAGTTGGACTTGCCGCCAACAATGTATAATGCTGCAGCGCTCGTGTCATTCTTCGGAGTTGACTTCACACATACTCCTCCCGTCACCGAAACGCCCATTTCTAACTCCGTCCATTCTGCACCGTTCGTTATTGGAAGCGATTGAAAAGCCTGCGGAGTGTATGCGTAAAGAGTGTTGTTGAATAAAACCGAGCAGGAATCCTGCAAGGGGTATTTAGGTGAGGGAACAGGCATGACTGTGTTCGAATTCTTTGTCGTGTTCTGGCAAGAATGGTATTCGAAAGGGGTCCTCCTAAGATCGGCCTGGCCAATTATCCCTCTTCAGTTGTTTTTTTAGTGAGGCATACTAGACAATGGCGTGCCAGGATGGTGTCGAACCCAAAGAAAGGATGCTATCAAAGCAGTCGAGGTCGGCTGAGCCAAGGAAAGGAGTTCAACTCTGGGGATGTCGCCGCACACCCAAATACACTGTCCTTCCAGGAGATCACTCAACAAGAACACTCCGTGGATTCCCTAGCAAGCAGGGCTTTGAGAGTTGTAGCTAGATTGGCTAGAAAAGGTGTTGGTTGGGTGGGCTTCGAGAAACTACTTCGGTATGATCTGGAATGAACTGAAACGAACGGGTGAGATCAGTTTGTTTGCCCGGGTCCCGTTGAAACTGGTCCAAGACGGGTAGGATTCGGCAACCGTCTGCTGAATGCTTGCAATTCTGCCACGAAGGGGGATAAAGATATGAAGGAGATTTGGCGTGATTGAAACACGATACGGAAGAGACTCGAGAAAGGAGTTAGACGAAGGGACTCGATTGTCCACGTCGAGTGTCACGATCGAGGCGAGGACCTGCCCTGTAAAGTTGATCTACAGAACACACTGAAAATATGTTTCCGCCGTGTTCAATGCGAAGACCCGGTTCGGCGTGGTGACGAATAAGTCCAGGTTGTCGCAGGTATAATAATATGAATGCAAAATAATGTCCATAAGCAGGTGGTACCGTGGAAACGTCGCCGTCGTACAGACGAAACCTGATGAATAGATTGAAAAGGTTGAGATCCGGAGGAGCTTCTAGTTGACAGGCTGCTTGATGATCCTTCCGATTGGGCTTATTGCGACATGCTCAGCAATCTCCTTCATCCGCTGCACTCTTGGTACCTTCACAGTGCAGTACGTTTTCGTACCTCTGGGCCGGCGAGGTTTAGCGTGTGCAAGGGAGGGTAGATAGCCTGAGCCCGCGTTAGACCCCTGAACGATGCTGCTTCGTACTCAGGCAGAAAGGGAAGGATAGGGTGGGGAGGTTGGGGAAGGAGGCCACCTTCTGCTATGCCGTGACGCGAGGTTTGAATTGAAGAATGATAACTGATACGGAATATTCAAGAATAGCAGAGGAGTCGCAAAAAGCGAGCAGCATAAACCTCGAGCGAGAGAAAGAAAAGCCGTATCCAAAAATCTATCATGGGCGGCAATACAGTTCGAGTGACTCCCAGTGAGCACCTTCACGAGGTATGCGAGCTTCCACGAGGGGGCCATTAGGCCCGAAAATAACCCAAAGCGTGGCGGCGCTTTTACAGTTCAGGTACGACCAGGGCCTGCCGGTACCTGGCTGTTTCCCCTATTCGGGTTGGTGCTCGCAGTATGAAACGGCTACGTTCGTCCCGCCCCTTGCTAGCGAATCACCTCCAGGGGACTTTGTTTGAAAGCCGCAGCCGTGAAGCACACCACGCATCTCCCACGCAACGCGACGAACACATGATGCTCATATGTTGTTGAAGCAAAAACAACGGAACATAGGTGTAGCACTCCTACACAGGTAAGTTGTAACTGCATCTAGATTGAAATCCTACGCTACCAGACGCTGCTCATCGTATGCAATTAATTATTCCTATATTGGGGGCACAGCGTACAGCCGTCCACTGGAGGGGGTCCAATCAGTGGCATATCCTCGCTGCGGGAGACCACCCTCTGGCAAACGTCGCCCCTGGTCGCATATTTCCATCTATTGGCTCCACGATTGGGTGGTCAGACATCTAAACGGATCTGAGCCAACGACACCCTCACCGCACCAGTAAAAGAGGGCCGGCACTTCTGTCCCATCGGTGCACAACCTCTATTTCTTCAGCACGCGGCCGTGGCTGAAGCGTGTCCAGCCTCCAAATAAAAAAGTATGAAACAAAACTCGCAATCCGCACAAGAAATAAACACGGCAGCCAAGTGAGGTTCGAGGTCATTTTCGGGCACAAATTGGGGCTTTTCCGGGCGCCTCCAAACCGATGGTTTTGTTTGCTGCCAGTACCCTCTAGAACGATATTTTTTGCTTCTGGGACAGTGGTGCAGCTATGCATCGAGAGTGTTTCCTACGATATTGTTTGTTCGCTGGGCTCCTATTGATCCAAGCTTCTCTCTCCTTCCTGACTCGGTCTCTTTGGGATAAACGAATTGATATTTCCTTTGTGATGCTTTACGCGCTCAATTTGAGCTCATCTCTGTCTTCAATGCTGATCTGCCCTTCTTTTTGGTCATGTGCTCATGTTCCCTCGTTGTCGTGGGGGCTTGAAGCGCGCGGTCTTGGGTCCTGAATAAAAAATGTCTCTGCCGCCTAAGCCAATAAAACCCCCAGAGTGCTTCGGGTGGTTGCAGCACAGAACAAATCAGATAGTCCAAGCCTGAACGCGAGAAATCCAGCGGTAAAGAAGTGAAGGGCGAGTTCAATCCTTTGCCTTCCATGTTCCTGAAGTTCTATTTGGACGATATTTCATTGGACATCACGTGCCAGAACGAACCAACTGAATGCTGTTGCGTTACCTGTCTTGGATAGATTTGGAAATTCGGTATCTACCATTTTATCTCTGCTAGTAATACTTTCATGACAATGATTCGGCTTTCTATTCTTCTCTCATCACCATTTCCTCAATCGTTGCAGCTAGTGTACTGTCTAACTTCGATGTTGCGCAAAGGTCTGCGTATTCAAATGCTTCGCTCAGGAAATTCTACTTCTGAAAGCCCTTTTCAAATCATCATCCGCCAGATAAATTCTCTTGGTTGCATGGGCTGTCTTGGGCCCTGGGATTTTGCCCATGCATATCTTATACTTGCATCTTCGGGAAGTCTTCCTCCAAAATTCAGGCAGTATCCCTTACCTCCTAGTCCCACATATTTCACCTCATACACTTTCTGCATACAACGTGGTTCATGTGCCTCCTAAAAGATCACCCTGTCTACATAAATGAAATCCATCCAACAAACTTATGTCCTCGCACACAAACCATACCAATCTTATGTGCCACTTCCTATCAACATAAGCCAGGGAGAGATATGCACGTTGGAGAATCTTTGTTGTTCCTCCTGCACTCAGCCTCGGTTTTCAGATTCGGTGATCGAGCGGATCAGTATCCTTCTCTCTCAACATTATGCGAATGAGGCTCAGCAATCCATCCGCAGATTTGTTATCTACAGCCACGGATCGGGTCGGCTTCATCCTATCAAGTCAGAAGGATGAGGATGCGGATGAGGTGACAGTAGAGGATGTTGCGCGTAACCGTAAATTGAGGCGGGGTACTGTAGGTTTAGCGGGGTGAAGGATGCGGAGGATGACGAAATGGATTCCTCGATTATGACAATGCTGTAATCTTTTGGTGGGAGATTTGAAAGATAAGAGTGCGATGTGAAATAAGATGCAATCAATTCCACAAGCTTTTGAAATCAGATCAAGAAAAGGCATCTGTTTGCACCTCGACAAGTAACTCTGACAGACTCAAGCTAATGCACTCTGAAGCGTCTCCTCTACAATCCGAACCAAGTCTGCATCATTCTTCGCCCAATCCACTTTGAGCTCAGGATACTGTGAGTACGTCTCCTGTGCTTCTTCTATTGCTCCCTTCCAATCCGAACTCTCGTAGTTCTCCACTTCTAGTCGAACGATCCTCCGATGCGCAGTTTCCATCCAGGGCAATAAGCCAACTTCTTCAACGAAAGCACTTCGCGGGACATAGATAAAAGGTTTATATCCGTTCCCGATCACCTCACTACAAGTCCCCCATCCGAGCTTTCCAAGTACAGCATCACATGCTCCAACAACATCAGGCATGTAAACGTCGCGCGATATCTTGTAGAAGAAAGGTGGATAGTCAATGGTCTGACTTACACAAACCCATCCTTCTGGAAGTGTTGGAATCTTGGAAGGAGCGTCTAAGCTTTGCCCTCCAAAGCAGTGAAGCAAGATTTTCTTCTCTTCTAGACCCTGCAATCCTAGGTCCGCAAGTGTTTCATTCCTGTTTCGCAGTGCTTTCCTGGAATGCATCGGTACATCTACAATTTGCGGCCCCCGAAAAAGAAATGGGATGTAGCCAGGTAATCGAATGATTGAATATGCCAGCGAATACTGTTGCACCATCTCGTCGACCTTGAGCTGCAGTGCTGCCTTGTTCGGATGGTTTGGTACATCATCTAGTATCGCCTGAAAGATGCTGTCGAAGGTGAAATTTGTGATCAAGATGGAGGGTATCTTGAGGGAATGGGCGAGAAGACATGGCAGGGGTAGGGCGTCCGAGAAAATTGCATCAATGCCATGTTGCCTGAGAAAGAAGGTCTCTTCCTTTTGTGCTAAGGACGGGTCGAAAGTCTGAAGCGATTGCAATGACTGTTCCCCATCCAATTGGTATGCATTTGTCTGTATAACGGTGGGCTGCAGCTCGTACGTGACGTGGGCTGGATGCAGCGGTGAAGATGTCCGAATGTGGAAGGTGAAATTTCCAGCATGTGAGAGAAGGGAGAGAAGATTCACTGTGCGAGTGAAGTGTCCATAGCCGTGTCCCGAAATGTAGACCGCGATCTGGAGAGGGGTAGCCATGTGAGCAAATGGAAGGATGGAGGGGAAGGTGGGGTGGGGGAAGTTAGCTTGCAACTGTCTAGTGCATGTGGGCCGTGGAAACCACGTTTTTAGACGTTGATGAACTAATTATAGCCACGGGAGGCTACTGCACCGTTGTTCGATTATGTGCAAACTCAATTGTCCTTTGCATTGTATCCCATCCCACTCTTCATCCAGGATCTGAACTGATCGAACTTCATGATAAAGTATGTCGTGTTTTCAAGAAGTATGTTTTGCTATCAGCTTCCTATTAAACCGCCCGATCGATCTAAGATTCAATTCGACCGAGGGGATACTTGAGTAGCGTCCATACATGGACGTTTTTGGGGAAGTGTGGCCGAACGCCCTAGTGGCAGGATATGGAAGACTAATAGATGCAAGAGACTGAACAAAAGTCTACCCCCAGTATGAAATACTATAACAAATAGCCTGGATGCAACAAAACGCAGATCTTGGTAGTTAACGAGTGTTTCAACTTGCCTCCTCGCCGATCAAGATCCGAAGAAGGCAGGTGGAAGTCTGTGGCAAGGCAATGTAACTTTCAATCCTCCACAACAAACTCTGCTCCTTCCAAGACCCAAAACTTTGTTGCACATCGCATGAGAGTTTAACCACTGGTAAGGAAAGTTGCAGTTTCTGCAAAAGGCTGGTTTTGGTCATCCCACCCTGAAATATTTCGCTAAATGCGTTCCATTCCCACGACACACATCACAACCGGTGTTCAAGAACGTCTTGGTAATAAGACTTAATATGATTTTATGGATGTGAAAGGTGAAATCACTACTCTACAAAGACACAAGTGTGGTGCTCTCGATAGGAGAAATAGGTTGCCTATTTTATGGGGAATTTATTCCTTACTCTGTTTACACTTCTCTTCAAAAGCTGTTCAATATCTCACGGCGTCTGAGACATTCACAGAGGATCAAAAGGCCTTAAACTGCGAAGTGCAACAAAAATCTTGCGCTTCCCGCAGTCTACCCCGAATGTCCAACAACAATTTTGGAAAAAGAGCTCCGATCTCTGGTGTTATCTTATTATCACTATTAGGTCAATTGCTTTCAAGAAAGTCTCTCTCCTTCCTTTTTTCCTTAGAAATATTCCTGGTCTGATATGGAAGCTCTCGTCGCAGTGCAATGCAGCAAACTGACCCGCCTTCGTCCTTTCATGTGCTTCCTCGGTCTAGTCTCGGTGTTTGGGACTCTCAGATGTCCTTTACCTTTAATTCATTTGCCTGCCTTCTGTTTTCAAATGCTGCGAGCTGCCGCACTGCTTTCCCAGCCTCCGCCCTTTTCCGTGGGTCGCTTTTGCTTAACACATTTCTGATGGAGAACTTTGTTGGAAGTTTGTCTGCTGAAATAGTATCGTAAAGTCGCTGGATAGAGACTAGATTCTGGTTGGATTTCCAAAAACTGTAGATTCATTTGCTGGCAGCTGCGGGGTAATAGAGCAACGGGAATTGATAGGAGGCTGGTCAACTGTAGCAAATAGTGGAAGGAGAGAATAGAGAACTTAGTGTTTGTTTCTAGTCTGCCAACAATCATAAATAATGAATATAATGAAGTCAAGAAAGAACAATTATCGGCAAATCATTGAACGTGGTGAATTTCATGAATGCCCCTGGCCGCATCTAGATGCTGATTGGCTACCGCTTAGCGGTGTAAGAAGCGCGTAAAGTGGAATCTCGCGTTCGCGTCTTCCTGAGAATCCTCAAAATATCCCCTCAACACGACACCCCCGCCCACAACCACAGTTCCTCAGAATCTCCAGCTTCGATTCCCCTTTCGAACTCGTCAATCACATATACAAGAGTAAGCCAAGACATGAGGCCACTTCTGCAGCAAATTGAAAAGCATACTAACGAGGCCGCGCAGTGTTGGAAGCACGCCTCGAACAAGCCGATCTCCTGAAGAAGGTCGTTGATGCCATCAAGGACCTGGTCCAGGACTGCAACTTCGACTGCAATGACTCTGGGGTGGCGCTACAGGCTATGGATAACTCTCACGTCGCGCTCGTCTCCATGATGCTGAAGGCAGAGAGTTTCTCACCGTACCGGTGCGATCGCAACGTCGCGCTCGGCGTCAACCTCACATCCCTTACCAAAGTCCTGCGCGCTGCACAGAACGAGGATATCCTGACCCTCAAGGCTGAGGATGCTCCTGATGTTCTCAACTTGGTGTTCGAGAGTAGCGAGAGCGATCGGTTGAGCGAGTACGATCTGAAGCTCATGGATATTGACCAAGAGCACTTGGGTATCCCAGATACTGAGTACGCCGCTACAATCAGCATGCCATCTTCGGAGTTCAAGAGAATCTGTATGGATCTTATGGCTCTTTCTGAGTCCGGTATGTCTTAGCCCTGTCAAATGTGCGGGCCTAGCTAATGTTTTGCGCCACAGTTTCAATCGAAGCCTCCAAAGACGGTGTCAAGTTCACCTGCGCTGGTGATATCGGTAACGGCGCTGTTACTCTCCGAAGCCATACCAACGTCGACAAGCCAGATCTTAACGTCGAGATCGAGCTCAGCGAACCCGTCTCCTTGACCTTTTCCCTCAAATACCTCGTCAACTTCTGCAAGGCTGCAGGTCTTTCCAAATCCGTCAAGCTGTGTCTTTCCAATGAGGTCCCACTGTTGGTTGAATATGGCTTGGCTGGAAGCAGTTACCTGAGGTTTTACCTGGCCCCTAAGGTAAACTCCGCAGCATCTCTTTGCTCTACAACTGCTAATATTTCATCTAGATTGGTGATGAGGAGTAAATGTGACAATGGAAAATGGTAATCATGATTGCATGAATTTTATAACATAATCCACGAGGCGTGTCGGTTGACTTTATGAATGGATATGGATATGGATGATGGTTTAAGTTATTGGGGTTCAGGAGAAATTGGAGCCTTGGTCCACCCGAATAGAAGACGTGTCCCAGAAAATGACAAATATGCGCCCTTTCACCTGAATCTTGCATGACGAATGAATACATTCTTATCAGTATTCCACCTGATGTGAGAAAGCGAAAAGTACTTGAAGCTGCATTATCCTAACATTAAACCAATCTAAATTTCCCTTTTCTAATGAAGAGGCTCAATCGTAAGCTCCTAGTAGGTTATATCGGTGCCCATTGAAAATTGTGCGGTGAAATATTCTCGGGCTCATCTTTTGAGATGTTGAGTTCAGCTTCTTTAGCGCGGGGCAGCCAGCGATCTTACCCCACTATCACCTAGATCGACAATTTCTAAGACTCCCAATCCCTTATTGTGATACCGGCAACTATGATGTATTTCGGGTTTTTCTAGTCTTCGGAGCTTGCATATAATCTTCTACGCTTCTTGGTATCTTTTTGTCGGGTCTTGAAGACTTTGAAAGACTTAAACCCCACCTTTCCGCACCCGTATGACTCGAGATAAACAACGATGTCTACAGACTCAGAATCAGACTTCCCTGTCCCCGAGACCAAGGTCCTTGCGGTCGCCAGCCATGTAGGACCCTTCATCCAGTTTTTCATGCCTGCTAACCTCCAAAGGTCGTCTACGGGTGAGTTGATCGTCCGCAGCTCCTGGGGCATCACTGAACCAACCCAAGCTATGTCGGCAACACCATGGCCACCTTCGTGATGCAGTCTCTGGGCTGCGAAGTAGCAGCTCTCAACACTGTGCAATTCAGTATTTCCCCCTTCTCCTCTCCAACCGTTCCCCCGTACCGTACTGAGCATGTACACACAGGCAACCACCTTGGCTACGGTCAAGCAAAGGGCACGCGAGCAAAGGCTTCCGAAATAACAGACCTCTACGATGGCCTCAAGGACTCCTACCTAGACGATTTCGACATGATGCTCTCGGGCTATCTCCCAGGCGCTGCCTCCGTCGAAGCCCTGGGCACCATCGCGCGGGATTTGAAATACAAGGCGACAATGAAGCCAGGGAGTTTCTTCTGGGTGCTAGATCCAGTCATGGGCGATAACGGGAAGCTATACGTGGCGGAGGATGTAGTACCCGCTTATAAGGAATTGGTTAAGCACGCAGATCTGATACTGCCAAACCAATTTGAAGCCGAGTGAGTTCATAGCTGTTTGTCATGGGAGTAGATGCTGATGGGAGCGAAGGACACTTTCGGGAGTCAAGATTGTGGATATGGAGACCCTGAAGAAGGCGATTACGACGTTACACGAGCAGTACCGGATCCCTCATATCATGATCACCTCCATTGCTTTACCAACTCCTGGAGCGGAACCTTCACTCTCCGTCGTTGGATCTACGTTCACTTCCGGGCTAACTCCTCGGATATTTGGAATCAAAATACCGGCGATCGATTGCTTCTTCAGTGGTACGGGGGACATGTTCGCAGCTCTAATTCTGGTGCGGTTCCGGGAAGCAGTGCATAATACGGAGGGATTGAGTAGCAAGCCAGCTTGGGTCAGCGATGATGATGTAGAGGCCACAGAACTTCCGCTTGCAAAAGCGACGGAGAAGGTGTTGGCTAGCATGAATGAGGTCCTGACGAAGACTAAAGAGAAGAGAGATGAGGAGTTGGAGAAGTTCAACAATCGGGTAGTAGGAAGAGGAGATGAAAGTGAGAAGAGATTAAAGTTAGCCACTTCGAAAGCAACTGAGGTCAGGCTGGTGAGAAACCTACCGTGCTTGAGACATCCAGAGGTCAAGTTTAGAGCGGAGAACGTTTAGAGGGGTTAAATCTTAGAGGGGAAGGTTTCGTTGAAATACCAGAGGCGTTATGATAGCATGCAGATCATCCCGCATCATTCAGAAGCATATATAGTTATCATGTACAGTTTTTTTTATTCTGGTCTATTTTCGCCATCCGCACACCATAACTCCATTATCATCCAAATCATTTCTTATTCCGACATTGCTGTAATTCACAGCACGTAGATCTATCCAGTACTTCCAAAGCCTCCGGCACCCCGAACACTCTCCTCCAACTCCTCAACTGCCACAACCTCCGGCGTATAAATCCTCTCCAACACCAATTGTGCAACACGGTCTCCCTCCTTGACCTCGAAGTCCTTCTCGCCGTGATTGAACAGCAGCACCTTGACCTGACCACGGTAGTCAGCATCAATAACTCCTGCGCCAGTATCTATCATATGTTTCGAGGCAAGGCCGGAGCGCGGGGCGATGCGTCCATCTGCACACCGCATTAGCATCCAAAAATCCCAATTGACCATTTGTGCAAAAAAGGACATGACATACAAGTACCAGCGGGCACAGCCATACTAATATCCGTATCCACCAGCGCCTTTCCTCTCGAAGGCACGACCGTATCCTTGGACGCGTAGATATCGTACCCAGCAGCGAACGCGCTGCCGCGGCTGGGGAGCTTGGCTTTGTCGGAGAGCTTCTTGATGAGCAAGGGCGGCTGGGCCTCGACTTTGGTGACGGGTTCGGATGCCATTATTTCTGAGATTGGGTTGGGCTTTTGGCGTTTGGGGAGGGGTGAGGTTGGGGTGGATGTGGACATTGTTCTGCTGGAGTCTTGGGGATTTGTAGAAGACGCGCGCACGCGTTGAAGCGCGATTGCCCGGAGTGGCTGGAAGAATATATTGGCGTGTGTGGATTGAATCTTTTTGGTGAGAGAAGCGGGGCAAGGCGTGTTTCTAACAATCACCGCACTGTTTAGCGACTCGCTTCGTTAAAAGGGGCGCGGGGTTCTCACGCTCGCACGTTCAATGGGCCTCACTTATAGAAAATACAGACTTATTATTATATCATCAATTCAACAGCAATTAATTTCGTAGATACAGAATTTCTAGAGCACAGAGTGCCATTTTTGCTCTCTCTAGAGCTGCAAATCCTCCTTTTCAAATAGATAGCTAGGTAAACTTCACTGGTAACAAGAGTGAAAACCACGCATAAACCATAGACTGAAGCTTTTTGTTCCAATATGAGCTAACAACTATACAATACATGCGTCTCTCTACATTTAAGGATACTGACTTGATTCTCTTGCAACATTTTTATTAGGTGTTTCAAACTTGTTTATTAAAGAATTTCCATCTCAGCTAGTCTTTTCATCAGATTGTGATGGTATTAAACTCTCCAAATCAAGTCAAAATCATACAATTTTGAGGTCTATCTAATATGAATTTTTGCGAGGTAAAGAAATATGGTAAAACTGCTTCTGGCTCTGTTCTGGAATCAACTATTCCATGGTGGTATTCTAGCGCGAATGTCAACCAATTATAGCAACGCAACCACCAAGAGTCTAAGTCCCTTTCGACATTATTGTCACATAATAATACGATTCACGTGGATTGAGATGAGAAAACTAATGGTATGCCCCAAGAGTCACCTATTAGCTCCCACAAGGAATATAAAAAATAAAATTGGAAATTCTTCTTTCCATCTGCACCCAACATCTCTCAGCCTCCAATACACAACACTTTCAACAATCCTCTATTCATATACATTCAAAACCGTCACAAAATCAATACAACCATCGCAAAATACCAATACACAACTT
>QGMK01000508.1:0-23111 GCA_007825345.1 Lachnellula suecica
ATCCCCATCCCAAACCCCCACCTTCGGCCACCCCTTCTCTGGACTCTTATCCAGATGAAGCGCCCCATCCACATGCCCCGCCAGCGTGCTCGTCCCGCTCGTGATGAACAGCAGCCGCGGGGAAGAGGAGGCAAGGAGGAGGGGGATGAAGGTGTGGGTTAGGATGTAAGTGCCGGTGGTATTTACGTCCCAGGATTTGTTCCACATCTCGCGCATGCTGAGCTTGTTGGCGTGGAGGAGGGGGTCAAATAAAGCTCCTGTTTGTTTTCACTTAGTACGTATTCCATTGTGGAAGAGTAAATTTGGGGCTGGCTTACCGGCGTTGTTGATCAGAACGTCTAAACGGCCGTAGGTGCTGGATATGTGCTCGTAAGCGTTCGTGATGGAAGCATCGTCTTCGATATCAATTTGAACTGTTTTTATAACGCTAGCGCTGGAGGGGAACTCTGTGCGTGCTGCTTCAGCTGCAGCGTTGGCTTTTGAGAGGTCACGGCCGCCGAGGAGGATGGTGTAGGCGGTGGAGGATTGGCATAGTGACTTGACGACTTCGAAGCCGAGGCCGGTATTGGCGCCTGTTATAAAGATGATTGTGTTGGATGACATTGTGAGTAGTGGTTGGAGTTGGAGTTGGAGTTGTATATAGGTGACGAATGAAAGTTTTGAAGATGAAGGTGATTTGAATCTCAGAGAAAGAAAGGTTGCTTTTATATGTTAATATATCAAGATCCTGTGCCGGAGTTAGAGGCTACTTGAAACTCTCCTAAAGCCGGCCCCTAAGTCCTAGGTGACGTCTGTCGGATGAAGGCATTCAGAATTCCCTAAACGGGAGATATCGTCATTCCTCGGCCGAGACACTTACTATTTCCGGCCAAGACTCGCCCGGGTCGCCACTCTCTCCGATTCAAAGTCCCAACGCAACTTATAGCAGGTGCTCGCAAATTCTTTTATATATGGTTGCGAGGTGGTGTGTACCATATCCATACCACGTGGAAATAAAGTCCAACTCTGAAGGAACATGGAAGATGGTCACGTGAAAGTCAGTTCTTGTTGTATTCAACATTTGTAGACCTCCCTGTTCATCGAGAAGGCGAAGAATACATTCCGATGCTCCAGAGCAGTCAGGCAGAAAATCTCACATCGGCCCGCCAAAATATTCCGCGTCCATTCGGAAGAAACGCCTACAACTTTTGACCTCTAAACCACTTCAACTTAATACAACAGGCACACAACCCCCCCCAACCCCAACTCCATCCCCACCTCCTATCACCTCAACCCACCAACAACCCCGCAAATTCGATTAAACGCCGTCCCATTCCCCTTCGTCAAATTACCCATTGGCACCTCCACAAGCGCACTCGCCGGAATCAGCGCATCATACTGCACACACCCGCCCTCCATCCCAAACGTCCATCCCACACACCCCTCCCCGCAATCAAACTGGCATTTAAACATCCCGTATCCGCCGGAGCCCGTTTCTCCTGGGGCGAGCTTTCCAAGTAAATGCTCTCCGGCCCATGTACTATTCAAGGCGATCGTTTTACCGGGAGAAGGCGTAGCGGTGGGAGAGAGGGGGGCGAAGGATATGGGCCCTGGTGTTGTTAGGTTAATGGGCAGGCGAGGGGAGTGGAGAGGGGACGGACAGTTCTCGGGGAGGATAGTGAGGGGTGTGCCGGTTGTGCATGTTGGGCTGGGCGTTATTGTTGTTGTGGCTGTTGTCAGTGCTGCGAGACATATGATACGAATGAGAAGAAACATGTTTTCGTGTGAATAAATGGGGTTGTGAGGAAGAAACTTGCAAGAACCCGTTTTCTTATACACCCAAGACAAGGCTTTCAGCCTTGAGAAGCAAAGTAGAGGCTGTATATTAGCCGCCCAATCGGCAGCAGCGATGTAGCAGCCGGGCGCGGATCAACGCGCTGGATATTAATTGAGGATACAGGGTATTGTATGAGGTGGAGGCTCGTCATGGTAATAGATGAGAGGTTGAGTGGTGATTGGATGATATGGTATGGGGGTGGAAAGGAGGGTTGAGGTAATGGGAATTGAGTGATGCCAATGCTCGTTATTCGTGTACGCGAGTTGAGACAGGGACTCAGACAGGTGCAGTACAAGGGGTGAAAGATATAATAGCTGGTATCGGGGAAATGGTAGGAATCGGATTATATCCAGGCAGTGTGCGTGAAACTTACAGAAGCGGCGTAGACTTCGATGCTGAGACGTTGCGGGATGGCCATGCGTCGTGAGATGGCAAAGCACCGAAAAGAAAAGTCACACGAGGTAAGGCAAAGCAAGTAATAAGTAACATTTTGTATTCATCTCTGTCTTATCGCACTGTTGTCACAGGATACACGTTTTCAGAATTAAGCCATCGACGGAGCAAATGGCGAAAAGAAAGAGACTGATGCAAGACGAGAATGACCAGACCAAACCAACCAAATCAAACTCCGCTCTCCGCAACTAAAAAATCCCTCAATCATAAACGACGCACGCTCAAGCGAATCTAGTCAACCTCCTCCATGGCGCTCTCAGCCGGTGCCTCAGCCGAAGCCTCAGCAGCAGCCTCCTCAGTAGCCTCTGGCTCCTCCTCGACGTTCAGGCCGAGTGAGACGAGCTTGTGGATGCGCTCAGCGAAGCCGGCTGGCTCCTCGATGGTGAAGCCGGACACGAGCAGAGAGGTCTCGTACAACAGTTGAGTGATGGACTTGACGGTGCGATCGTTCTCGCCTTCGGACTCAACCTTCTTCTTAAGCTCCTTGATGATGGGCGAGCGGGGGGAGATCTCGAATGTCTTCTTGGATGACATGTACGAAGACATGGAGGTGTCACGGAGGGCCTGTGCCTTCATGATACGCTCCATGTTGGCGGACCAACCGAATTGGCCGGTACGGATGGCACAAGGGGCACCAACCAGCTTGTGGCTGACGACGACCTTCTCGACCTTATCGCCAAGGACGTTCTTGAGGGCCTTGGCAAGACCTTCGTACTCCTTCTCTTCCTCCTCGCGAACCTTCTTCTCCTCCTCGGTCTCCTCGAGCTCGAAGTCCTTGGTAATATCAACAAGCTTCTTGCCCTCGAACTCTTTGAGTTGAGTCATGGCGTACTCATCAATGGGGTCGACCAAGAACAGAACCTCGAAGTTCTTCTCCTTGAGAGACTCGAGGAAAGGTGACTTCTGAACGGCCTTGAGAGACTCGCCGGTAATGTAGTACATATTCTTTTGGTGCTCAGGCATGCGGGTGACGTAGTCGGAAAGGGAGGTGATATCGTCGCCAGACTTGGTGGTGCTGAATCTGAGGAGCTTGGCGAGAGCGTTTCGGTTCTGCGAGTCCTCGTGGATACCGAGCTTGATGTTTTTGCTGAAAGCAGTATAGAACTTATCGAACTGCTCCTTGTCCTCGGAGATCTCTTGGAAGAGCTCAAGAACCTTCTTGACGATGTTCTTCTTGATGACCTTCATGATCTTGTTTTGTTGAAGAGTTTCACGAGACAAGTTCAATGGGAGATCCTCAGAGTCGACAACACCCTTGACGAAGCTCAACCACTCAGGAATAAGGTCGGTAGCATCATCAGTGATGAAGACACGGCGGACGTACAGCTTGATGTTGTTCTTGGTCTTCTTGGTCTCGAAGAGATCGAAGGGAGCGCGCTTGGGCACGAAAAGAATGGCGCGGAACTCAAGTTGACCCTCAACGGAGAAGTGCTTGACGGCCAAGTGGTCTTCCCAGTCGTTGGAGAGGGACTTGTAGAAGGAACCGTACTCCTCGGGGGTGATGTCAGAGGGGTTTCGGGTCCAAATGGGCTTTTGCTTGTTGAGCTCTTCCTCCTCAATCTTGGACTCCTTGATCTTCTTGGTCTTCTTCTCCTTCTTCTCTTCCTCCTCGTCATCGACTTCCTCGATCTTAGCCTTCTTCTCGTCACCTTCCTCCTCCTTGGACTCCTCAGCATCCTCATCAGGGACCTCAGTCTCGGTCTCCTTCAGGACATGAAGGTAGATTGGATATGAGATGAACTCGGAGTGCTTCTTGACGACCTCCTTGATCTTGGCCTCGTTTAGGTAGTCGAGCTGCTCCTCCTTGAGATGAAGAATGATCTTGGTACCACGTCCGAGGGGCTCGCCATCAGTATCAGGTGTGAGGGTGAAGGTTCCACCAGCGCTGGACTCCCAAATGTATTGCTCGTCATCGTTGTGTTTCGAGATAACAGTGACACGGTCGGCAACGAGGTATGCAGAGTAGAAACCGACACCGAATTGACCAATCATGGAAATATCAGCACCTGCGGTCAGGGCCTCCATAAATTGCTTGGTGCCAGATCGTGCGATCGTACCGAGGTTGTTGACGAGATCCTAATTCACTGTTAGTAGGGCACTGGGGTGCTTCGCAGAGTGGTACTTACAGCCTTGGTCATGCCAATACCGGTATCGCGGAGAGTCAGGGTCTTGTTCTCCTTGTCTGGGATAATGTCGAATCTAAGATCCTTGCCCGACTCGAGCTTACTTGAGTCCGAGAGAGCCTCATAGCGGATCTTGTCTAGAGCATCGGAACCGTTGGAGATAATTTCTCGCAGGAAGATCTCCTTGTTCGAGTAGACTGTGTTGATAATAAGGGAGAGCAGCTGAGAAATCTCAGCCTGGAACTCGAAGGTTTCGCCAGCCATGTTTACGGGTGTAGGGGTGCGTAAATCTGGGAAATAATTTATTAGCAGGTGTAATAAAGGCCTAGGAGGCGATTAAGATTCTTTTCATCGCAATTGTGGTGGTGGATGGACAGAGATGATAGCTGTTTGAGCTCTCCTGCGATGAGGCTGAGCTCCAAACACCTGTCCAGGCAACGAAAGAAAACAAAAGATGTTGATGTTGATGTTGATGACGGTGCTGATGCTTACCTGAATGTGTTCGTGTATAGTAGGAAGCTTTGCACAAGATGAGGCACAAGCAGAGGAGAGGATGGTTTTTGTTTGTGGGTGGTGGTTTGAAGAAAAGAAGATTGTTTGCGAGGAGCAGCTCTAGCAGCTCTAGATAAATTCTTCAGTCGTAGAAGGCTCTCGAAGAACGATTGGTGCTAGGCCAATTTAGGATTAGAGGTTGAGAGCGCCGCTGGACCCACTAAAACAAAACCAGTGTAGATTCAATCGCGGAAAGCTGCTTTATATCTGTAATAATTATTTCCCCTCTACGGAATCTTTTTGAATCCCTAATAAGGATGCGATTCATACAATTTAACGTGTTGTTCCTAATGTATTCGAGATCTGCATTATAGATTTCCTGCTTGAAAGTTCAGGCCACGCTGATATTACACTGTTGTCATACCGCAAGGCTGCCGATGGCATTCCTAGGGGGCTAAAGATATCCAGAAGGTTCCATCAGTTACTTATTGTCGCTTTTTGTTTCTGTTGGCTTCATAACAAATAGTGGAGATTTCCAGTGTGGGATACCGCAGCAAATAGTACATGGATCTCCCATCTTGAGGGGCTAGAGAAACTCACAAAGTTCAGTTTCCCAGACAGCCCAAAAGTACCCTTGCCTATTCACAACAGCTTTGGTTCCCTCAAATATCTTGTACTGCCCACTTTTCATTGTATATCTCGGTTTGATTTCGTGCTGTTAGACCTCTGCTTTTACTTTACCTAGGCGTGTGCGGCATCAACCAAGGTTCACGAGGGCTAGTCCCGGCGCCCGAGGTTTTCCTTAATTTCCCAAGCTTCAATGCGTACACGTGTTTGTTGCAATACCGCAAATGGCCCCTCTAGTATTCATGATGCCATATTTACTGCAGGTCCACGATCCGAGGAGTGGACATGTCGTAAGCTCCAGAATTATGGGGTCCACGTGATTTACAAACACTTTCACGGTTACCCCTTCCATCTCTTGCAAGAAGTTGGAATTGCCAGTTCATCTTTCTTCAAAAATCATGCATTCTATTCCATCAAAGATCAAACGCCGTACCGCACCTTCAATCAAATCCAAACTTTCAATACAAACACCAAACCAAACACGCAAGCGCAGACCTCAAAGTGACAATAACGCCAAAACAAACCCCTGCAAAGCCAAATCCTTTCCGCACAAGCAGACAGTCAACGCCTCTTCCAGCTCTAGCGGTACTATGCCCATCCTAGATCACCTCGTTCGCGTGTCGTGCGAAATCTGGGATAAAATGATCACAAGTAGAACATACTATCCTCAAGCTTTCCGTGCCAAGGGAGTTTGCTACCATTATCGTTGCTCGCACTGGTCCAAGTTGTGGAGCACGCTCGGTATTCGTCCAATGGCCTATCCGGCGGGAAGTCTTTGAACCCCTCCTTGCGCTCGAAAATAGGTCTCAAGTAGGCACGCAAGCGGTCGCAGAGAAGGTCAGCGTATCGGGCCGGGGTGCAGATTGATAGACTTGTCGGGGCACGAGAACCTGTGAAGCAAAGCCGGTACGTCTATTCTTGTGTTAGTTTCTTCGGCTTCTGAGCTCAAGTAGAATGTGCCCGAAACTTACCACTTCTTGCAGCTTTTCTGGCGTATAACCACTATCATTCGAGATGACAACATAGTGTCCGGACCTTGCCGTCCCCTCGGGCGAGTCGTGGCTCTGAAGATAGAAGTTGTCGTATTGCGGAGTCACAATGGTATGGTCGATGACCAATCCGGGGTTCAAGTTTTTCCCAACCTTATCCTTCGGAGAATCCTTCGGATAAAACCGAGTGTGATGTCTCTTTCCAACGACCAGCATAGTAATTTTGGGATCATAACCTGGAATTTGGCGTTTCTCCCCAATGGCAAGGCATCCAGCTTTCACTTTCGGGAGTTCGTCGAGGTAAACCATCCCGTACTGGCTCTCGCTCACCCCATCCCGGTAAAACAAAATTTCGTTCGGCAGTTTTCCGTTATGAGCGAAAAAAACTTCCAATCTTTCTTCGATCATCCCTTCTAAGTCCTCAATGTACTGAAAGATGTAAGTCTCAAATAAAAGATTATTACGGAGTGTCTCACCTCTGTCTTGCAGGTCTGAATCCGAGCGGATGCGAGATATCTCCCATCATATTCGTCACATGTGGCAACAACGCCAGCAACAGAAGGCGCATTTGATCCTTTGGCGGAGTGAGTAACGTCTGCCCCGACCACCATAGTGGTGGCATTTGCACCGTACCAGGGGAACTCAAGTTTATGGTTCGTGCCTCTCAATTTGTAGTTGATCTTCATGCTACTGTCCATGTCAGCTCTGTCACTGACATCAAAAATGGAGTGCGGGTTAACCCCCTACCACAAGTTAGCCAGCATATTTGCGTCTCCTTCTTTGGAGTGATGTCGCATGTTTCTCTTCACGGCGTCTCCAGTGACACAGACACTCGGAATACCCCGAACACAATCTGCCCACCATTTGATGTCACTGAAGACAGTCGCGTCATCGCGTGGCATAAGAATCACTACTAGAGGAGCGTTGTCCTTTCCTACCCGTTTCAGGAGGGCATTCTGCGCAGCGTCGAGCTTCTCGCTGAAAGTTTGCCTCCTTCTTTTCGGTTCCTCATCATTAATCTGTTGCACCGTTTCGATAACATACGACCCTTCAGTAGTCTTGAATCCATACTTACCCAGTGCTCTGCCTAGATCCGTTGCGAATTTCTCTGCATCTGGATAAACTTCCTTGGCGATGGAGATAATGCAAAGCTTAGGATAAACATCCTTGATCATCGCGAACTCTCGTTCTTTCACGGAACTGATTTCTATTATGTTCCAGGTCGCCTTTTTGGTCTTGTCCACTAGATCTTTTTGGAGATGCATCGTTTTGTTTTTGAACACAAGACTGGGCGTCTCGATGTACCGGGAGCTGAGGGAAATGAAGTTAACGTCAATCTTCAGACCGAAATCCTATCCTCAGTCAGTACCGCCGACGCAATGCAAATCAGGTCTCTTGCCTTCAAAAATTCCTTGTTCACAGCCTTTCCTTTCGCCAGAGATCTCACCCCAAGAGGCACAAGCGCGTGATCTCTGATCTTAGTCTTGGCCTCGTTCGGGCCCAGTTTTGCGAATCCAATCATGTCTTTCGTGCTTTCCTTGTCAAGTTTTCCTCGAGGCATCTGCCAGTCAACAATCCAAAGCTTATGACCGGGAAGATACTTTGGGTCGAAGTCCGTACCGACGTTGACGCAACAAGCATCCATATCGAAACTATCGTCTTCGTCGGGGACGTTGTATCCTAATCAAATTTGTTAACTCACAGCACCAATTGAGCCTCGTATCAACTTACTGGCCCAAAAGTCTTCCAGAGCAGATTTCGAATTTCGATCTTTGCTCATCTTAACCCGAGAAATGCTTTCTCTTTCGATAGAACAGATGCGGTAAGCTTTCCCCGGCGTGGGTTCATATGAAATATGGAGGGCCACTTTGACGCCTTTGAGCTGCTTGCTCAACTCATCCATGGTAGGAATCTTCCTCCGATTCCACCTGGTCTGAATCCATTCTTGCAGCGTCATGTCGGTAGGGAAGAATGGCGACGTGGCTACATTGACATTCAGCAGAGTTGAGTTCTCACCCGGGCGCATCGAACTGAAGAAGCCCATCTTGGCAATGTAGAGCGGCAGCGTTCCAGGAATAGGTTCCGGCTCATTCGTTTTCGGATTCTTTTGTTTGGGCCGTCCAAGTTCTGCGCGAAGACTTTCGACCTCCGGAAAGAACTTGTTCCCAATGTGTCCCTCGCCAGACTCGCGCTCCACAATGTCTTTCCAGGAAACGATGTTCAAGGCCATGAGGTCAAGATAGGGCTGGTACAACTTGTTACCTGAAAGATCCTTCGCGTTCACAAGCTTTATAAGCTCCTCGTGGTCAACATGGCCCTTGAAAAGTACATGGGAATCAACCAAAATTGGCGCCGCTGGGGGCTGCCCAAGTGGGGACGGGGGCGCAGTACGAGAATGCGGTACCGAGAACGCTGCATCCGGACTATCATCGTACTTTTCGTACAGCTTTCCAACCGAAATGATGAAGGAAAAGTAATCCGTAACCCATGGTGTACGACGGGGTTGTATTTTCGAGTTCTCCAGCATATCTTCGATCAAAAAACGCCTCAGTTCCCGCTTCGTCGGCTCCACATCATACACCTTACCCAGCTGGATCTCATATCTGTGTAGCGAATGCTTATTCAAAGGCGACTTATTCGTCACGAGCTCGACGTTGAAAAAGTTTGACTCAATCTGGGTCGAGATGGGCGG
This sequence comes from Lachnellula suecica, assembly GCA_007825345.1. Taxonomy (NCBI): domain Eukaryota; kingdom Fungi; phylum Ascomycota; class Leotiomycetes; order Helotiales; family Lachnaceae; genus Lachnellula; species Lachnellula suecica. The sequence continues at coordinate 9,193 of QGMK01000508.1, forward strand.
GTCATGGCGTAGGCGGTTGTGCAGATGCAACTCGGCGTCTCTCCGCTCCTGGGTTATCCTCTTCTGCTCAAACTTACGGTCCTTTCGTTCTTGCTCTTGTGCTTGACGCCAGGCTTTTGCGTCGTCGGGTTTGTCTTGGATGTTTAGGCCTGACATCTGGTTTGGCAGGTTGGAAGTTGAGGACTGGCCGCGATTTTGATTCGCATTGCTTGGGCTTGCTGGAGCTGCACTGTGTGCGATAGGATCCTTTGTAGTGAGCCATTTCGGCTCCTTCTTTCTGGGAGGCATGCTGTATCGAAAGATGCGGGGCTGTTCTTGAAAATGCAGAAATGTTCGGCTTGATGGATTTTCAAGAGATTCGGGATATCTGAGCGGGGATTTTTTCTTTCCAAGGGCTAAGAGGTGGCCTTCTTATACGTTCAGCCATACGAGAAGTTTGAGGTGTTATAATTAGCACAAGCAGTAGAATTGATTGTACCATGTACACAATTATCACACAATATCTTTTTCGCGACCGAAGGCTGATGTTAAAAACGGCCCGAGAGTTTATGATTCGCATCACAGGCAGAGGTTTGCGCGTTTGCTGCCAAAGAAGCTGGTATGAAGAGCAGTTTGTTGGCATCACCCTGACACTCAGTCATCCCTTTGACTCACTGCAATGTATTCTTCGTCGTGCTATTTTGAATATTGCGAAAGGAGTTTGAATTTGTTTTTAGCATGACTACATCAATATCTGACCTAGACCAAAGTTTGTAGGATACCGAACGTGGGATGCTGTTTCCGCAACGCGCCCAAAATCAAACGCCCACTCTCCCACCTGGTCCCATGGGACTAATAAGGTCTTCGTTTGCCAAATCACGTAGAGCCGTGAGTAGCTCCTCATCCTCCGCACTAAGAGTAGAAACAGAAGATTTCCCTTTGGCCGGGAAATACTCAGCATCGATATCACATCTACAGATTTAGTTAGCCTACTACAGATCTCGAGAACGTAAGGATCTTACTTTGCGCCTGCTTCAGGAAGTACACCATCGTTGAAATATCGGTGAACGTGCTTCGCAGTACAAAGTGAAGGCATGCTGATGCTGCAGTGACCGTACGACTTCTGCTCCACCAATCCCGCGCCCTCAAAGCTATTATGAGCTTTCTTCGCAGACACCAACGGACAAACGGGATCCCACGTAGTCGAAAGAACAAGAATCGGCTCCGCAGTCTTGAAACGAGGAAACTCAGGATGGTATTGGGGGCGGAAAGTATGCGTTGTTGGAATGGACCATGCTGCCCATTCGAACAGATCAGAGCCGTCGTATTTGGAAACCAGATTCGATACCACTGGCCTCGCCATACTATAGTTCTGGATCTGCTTGATGCCATGAGCTGGTGCCATTGCTCCGGATTTCAGGTTGTCATTCGCTACGACAAAGGTGTTGGTCTCGTCGCCGAGGACGGCTGCGACCCAATTATCGGAGTAGGCGTTGTACGCAGGCGTGTTGTTACCGTTCAAGAGCGATGCCAGGGCTTCTGCGAGAAACGGCCAAGCGGGGGACGGTCTGTAGAGTGACGAAAAGATTCCATTGGCTGCTAATTTTCGCCTGGTGACAGAGCCATAGTTGGTGTTGTTGACGTAGACTGGGATTGGCTCCTCTTCTAAGTTCTTAAGGAAGTCATCGATATAGCTCTTGAGGTCTGCAGATGATTTGAAAGATTGTCCCTTGATAGAGTTCATCGGGCAAGCGTCCTTGGCCTTGAAACACTCGTCAACAAAGCCGAAGAAGATCCTGTCGGTGTCTGATAAAGACTCTTGAAAGTAAAATGAGTTATACCACTCATCCAAGTTGGTCACGCCGTCAATGATCAACCGATGAACACGTTCTGGGAACATTTGCGCATATGTTTGACCAAGCGTGGTTCCATCTGTGCACGTTAGCTCAAGTACTCCATGAAGAGAAGGAGTACTGACAACTGAAGCCCCAGTAATACATCTTCTCCTGTACAATTGCGTCAAGAATCGAGTTCATATCAGAAGCAGTCTGGGGAGTATTGACGTATAATCCATACTCGCCCATCGTATCTTGACAGGCTTTCGCCTTGTTCTCAGCCTTGGTGTACATCTCACCGGCTTCGAATTCAAGATCCCAAGGTGTGTTTGCAAATGACTGGGCGCGCTGGGCGTCACTGAGGTAGCAAATTGCTTGCGGAATCGATCCGCCCACTCCACGTGGATCAAAACTGAGGAGATGGAAGCCTTCTCCGACGATTTTGTTGATCTTCTCGCCTCCTCTTTTGAGGAAATCCACGCCGCTGCCTACAGAAATGAGTAAATGTCACGCTTGTGGAGGCTTGGACGTACCTCCAGGACCGCCGGGATTTAACAGAATATGATTGTCTCCCGTAACGTTCTTTCCTAGCATTCTGACGACGGGGATTGAGAACGTCTTATTTGACGATTTGCTGAAATGGTCCATCGGGACGTCGAGCCGGGAACCTTTTCGTCTTTAGCAGACGTCGACTTCAACATAATTAACGATACTTACATTCAAGAGTGTGATTATTGAGTTCTCCACATCCCTCCCATTTCAACTTGGAGACAGCGTTGAAATTCAGAGGTGCCTGGGACTCGCTTGCCAAGCATGCGGCGATCAGCGTTGAGCATGCCATCGTTTTGAAAAGAGAAACGAGGCCATTGCGGTTCTTATGCTCGTTGAACATCATGATTTTGAGTACCGCAACCCAATTTTTGAGGGTTTAGACCTTCGATAAAGATCGAATATGGTTGTTGATATCGCGAAGTGAAGCTTGGGTCCAGCTTCCCCACGTCAACCGGTGCCTGCAACACTGCGGGGCACCTTCCTTATTCGGCCTAGCGAGGTCATCGAGCTTTCCGAGCAACCTCCCCCTTTCTTTTGGCGACAGATGTAAATATCGGTGCATGTTTATTACAAAATTCGGTGGAGCTTTACTTAAACCTTGATTGATGCCAAAAGTTGGTGTGATCACAAAAGCACAAGTCATGTTTTCAACCGTAAGGTATGGGTTCTGATTAATATAGCAGGCTACCTATTTCTTTACGGCAGGTGCAGCACACCACGCTGCGAACAATGTACCCTACGAAGTGATGAACTCAAATACGCAACTTGTCCGTACAGTAATTCATGATCATCAGCAGCCTTGATACTCCGCCAGAATCTCTGTCTCAGTCCGGACCGGAATGCCAGCCCACTTGAGGATCTCATTCATATTCACCACAAATCCATCCCTTTCCATTTTGTTGAGACTCAAAGCCGCAAACGGAGCGCCACCCCCAACATGGCTGGAAGCAGCACCTTGTTGCTTCAGTGTAGCAAAGTGTGCCTTCTGAAACTTCACTGCCTCGGTATCCGCGCCCAAAAGTCTTTGGTAGTCGGACGTAAGTTTCGCACAAATGTGAAGAAAACACTGTTTCAAAGCCTGGACTACGCGAGGAGGGGTATCAGCTGCAGCAGCCGCATGCTTAAAAAGCGAAACGATGATAGAGAAGGTATTGAGACAGTGTTCTGAGGCTGCCGGTGGCTCCATGTTGGGTTCGATGAGGTAGTAGATACGAAGAGCCGTTCGGAGCGCATCGGCCGGTCTGTTTTTCTTCATCTGTAATCGTAGGATCTGCTCATGGAGGCCTTTCATGGGATAGACTCCATAACCTTTCCCGTTTTGCAGAATCTGGTCGACGGTGCTTTCAATGCCCGCCTGGAGCGCTGGGACGTTGAGCGGGAACATGGCCGCGAACATCGGGGGAACGATTGCATTTAGAGGAATATCTGCCAGTTCGATGGCTTTCTTTCGAAGAGATACTTCGGGTAGGGAGAGAGCGGAGTCTTTCTTGCAAAGGTCGCAAGCGCAGATGATGTCGTGACCCTCAAACAAGATTTTTCTTCGAAGCTTGCGGTCGTGAGGTAGCTCGCCGTAGGAAACAGTAACCTCTTCTCCGGCCTTCAAATCTCTTCTCGCTCTAAAGCGAATTTCCGATCCTTCTGCAGCACAAAATGCGGTAGCATCACAACCGTGGTTCCTATCATAGTAGCTGTCAGCAAAATGATACTGTCGGGAGAGGCAGACCACTGTAGAGACGGATTGGTAGAAACATGTTTTTTTAAACTTACAAGAGTGTAAAAAAAGGATCAAAGACATGGCCTACGACAGCGAATGGACCGAGACTTGGCTCGAAAGAGTTGTAGGTTCTTAAAGCTGGAGCATGAATGGTGAATCTGGAGGTGTCGATCTGCGGCAATGTAAGTATTTGGCACAGACCAGAAGCTATTGTTGAGTTGGGACTTACTCGGTGCATCAAACCCGCGATTTGCCCTTCACTCAATAAAGTATCTGTATAACGTTTGGTGAGCATAGCAAACCACTTTGCATCCTTGGCAAATTTGGTATTATTTGTCAACGACTTAATGATCGGGAATGACAGAATCTCGCTCCATGTTTGCGCCGACAAAACATTCTTGGCATGTAGCTGCAGGATCCGAACAAGGACGCGCACATTTTGCTGTTTCAACAATCGTCGCATGTGGCCTTCATCGCCCTTTGATTCTTGGCATGTGATAATCTTGATGAAGGTCTTGCACTCATATTTATGGTGGTGACTCCAAGCTTGTTTTTGGCATTCCTTCCACACTGGTTAGCTTGCTGCATTTCCAAAAGTCACCACTCAGAACTTACCTTGCTGCAATAGTAAAGCATCTTGCAGCCTGCACAAGCGCTGACTGCAAAGTCGGGCTTTTTTGTTGTGTAGCTGATGTCGAGGCAATTGTCACAGACAAGGTGGCGAAACTCGTCTTCCACCTACAATTGTTCGCCAACATTTCAAAATTGAAGCTCAACTATGTTCCGGAACCACAAAACTAGAAATCTCCTACTTACACTGTTGCAAAGAGGAACTTTGATGGTGAATAGAGGGCTGTGTGCTGGGACACTCTCCTCAACAAGTACGCCGCGGCCTGCACCTTCCATGGAAGATGGCCCAACCTTCAACTTGACGTTGCAGCTAACATTCTCGGGAATCGATGCAAAGGGTCTATTCGTAGTGCCTGGATTCGTAGCTGCCTCAACAGCGGCGGCAGGGGTCAGAGGCATGGGTGTTGTGGGAGCACCGGCAGAATTGCTGTTTGCTATATCAATGCTTGTTGGCGATGCGGAATCTGACATGCTCGTGGCTCTCATCGTATCCACGAGAATTTCATCTGGATCATTCAGATCTCTATGACTCGGTTGCTCGCTCATGATGGCGATGAGGAAGTTTTGCGTCTTGTTGGACCTTTGACGCAAAAGATTGTGCGTGGCTTTTGGCATTAGTTTGTAAAGTCAGACTTGCAAGAGTGAGACAAAGAGTAAATTACCTGCAGATGAAGAAAGCTCCACTTGTTCCTTTGCGTTACCCAAAGATCCAAAAGATTCCTGGTGGGAAAGGAACGGTAGAAGTTGAAGAGCAAGATTTGTTTGCGTAGATCGATTTGTTTGCACAGAATAGGCGCTCCTGTTTGTTGTGTTGTACAGCGTGTGGGGATTGGCTGCGACAACAGATCGATCTTAAACAATTGCAGCCGCTCACGCTAGTATAACGCTAGTACTCTTTCGGTCTGGCTATCCTGCACGTTCCCATCTCAGGGTTTCCAATTGATGGGTGATGCTGAACGCGTTTAGTCATCAAGCAATCCTATTTTTGTGTATGATTATACCTGAGTGAATCTTGTTAGTTCGTTAGTCTTTAGGAAACACTATTAATGTAAGTATACCTTTTGCTCCTAGTAGTGAACCATAAGGTACACAAATATATTCCGAAAGAAAATCAGGAGGATTTAGAGACCTTTCAGACTAGCAAGAAATCCTTGAATATCTCCAGAATGCATCGCTTAAGGATTTGAGGCAGGAGCTTTTCAAAGGATGATAAAACCCCCGCGTATCTAGACTTGGCATTAGCCGTTATCCTTTGGAATTATTTCGCCATTCTTCGTTCACTTCTCTTCGCCTTTGAGTGTACAGGTAACCTGCCGGAATCCATGCACATGACTCAAGAAGCTCGTTAGTCAATCCTCAAGTTCACGAATGAACATTCAATTTCAGTGAAGCCTTTAATTTTCTGTTGAATTAAACTTAGCAATAACTTGATTACACCTCGTTGTAAATCCCGAGAAGTTGAATGTTGCAAGGGGTATGATATATAGAGCTAACACGAGCTAGATACCAGACCGGACGGGACGCATTCATGTGTCGGTACCGTGCAGCGTTCGTGTCCCAAATCCCACATAAGTTTTCTCGAATACCAACGTATTGCATCGTCTTATTCCTTCTCTTCGTGGGCCCTCGAACCATTATCAAACTGAACCACACGGTGCAGGAAATAAAGACGCGATTACTGCATTTATCGATGGCGAGTGGCAACCAGGACATTGGCAGAGCTGTTTCGGAAAAAGAAAATGTTAGCTCATTGCTCTTATCCTCTCACTGTTGAGTCCTTTGTTGATTTTGATCCCTCACCTTGGTGGCTCCAGTCAAGTTACTCGCGCTACCCTGATATTCCACGCATTTTGCCATCGCAGCCCTCGTACCGTTTGTTACTGCTGCGGCGTTTTGGGAAATGCATAGACTGTTGTCGATGACGTCCAAACATGCGTAATTTGTCGTTGGACACTGGTTCACCGCCTGTCCATCTATACACCCGAAAGCAAGGAGCAGTGGAAGAATTCGGGTCCCGAATCGCATTTTCGTTGGATTCGTGTTTGGGCGTGGTTGGATTCTTTTTCTCGAACTCATGAACAGAAATTTGAGGGCAATTCATTATATATTCTGCTCCGGCCACCTTAATCAACTACAGCATTCAGCCTCTCATGCACCTGTTGTTTTCTGTATTGCCTGAAATGCCAGATACTTCACTACACATTTGGCCTTGAATTTCTTGAGTGTAAGTGGGGCACAAAAGAAACCCCTTTTTACCCCTCCATCTCCCGCCCCACATTGAGTGTTTACCGGGCTAACTTAATATACTTCATTCGTCCACATACATACGAGGAAAAGATTCGCCAAGTTTGGAAGAATTTGCTTCATTTATAAGTCTTTGTACTCGGCAGTTGAGAATTTTGTCACAATAAGGGGTAAAGGACACCTTTTCACACCCACTTATCCTGAGAAGATCTAAGTAGATCGAAACTCCTGGGCGATAAGTAGCGATAGGTATGATTGGTTTGGTAAATTTCAGATATTGCGAGACACATTATCATTGCCTGGTATCTTGCTGCCATGCATCGGTGTTCATATCAAGACCGGAAGTAAGAAAAATATACGGCGCATGCTTGGAATATTAGTAGGCAGCCTTAGCAGGGTGTTATTAATTCTATAGCATCATTCGGCCCTTTAGCCTACTATTGCTTGATTTCGGCGGCCACAACAACTTCGAGGAGAGGAATATGGGCAAAGACATTCTGCTACATCTGTTTTTATCTCGTGCTGTCCTTGACGGTCCTCATTCTCCAACCCAGTTTCAAATCAACAATTCAAGATGCAGTGGACCACAGTCCTGGCCCTTGCGCTGGCAGGGTCCAGTAGTGCCTTGATCAGATTCCAGTGTTCACAGTTGGTAACTCAAAGGCTCGATCCTCTCGTTCAGCCCGGGTTGATGCCATCAACCCATGTTCATCAGATTGTCGGAGGGGTTCGTACACCGAAGTCCTTTCAATTTTCTCATTTCTAACCGTAATTGATAGGACTCTTTCAACGTCACTATGAGTCCTGATAAAGATATGCCCGGAGAATCAACATGCACCACTTGCGAGTTCAGTGAAGATTTTTCGAACTATTGGACTGCGATTTTGTACTTCCGTGCAAGAAATGGGACATACAAGCGCGTTCCTCAACGAGCAAACGCGGGGTTTGAGGGGGCAGCGGGTGGCGGTATGACTGTTTATTACATGCAAGATGCCTTGTATGATACTGCACAGCTTTCCAACGTCACAGCATTCCAGAAGGTAAGCCACGAGCAGTCTAGGTTAGCGTTTATCATACCTTGTTGATGTTGTGAACAGGGCTTCCGCATGTTCATCGGAGATATTTATGCTCGGAGCCTGGAGCAAGCTTCCCGCTTCCGCCAACTCACATACACCTGCTTGGACACGTTTGGCACGAGGGGCCCAGAGGTTATGGGCTTTCCTGATCGTGTCTGTAGTGAGGGTATCATGACCTCCGTACGATTTCCAACGTGTTGGGATGGCGTGAATCTGGATAGCCCTGACCAGTAAGAACTATATTTTTATTCTGATCTTCAACTCATAATCTGTTGGAATATCCCAATACAGTCATCGTCTACTTCGAGAGGGGAACTTCTCTTACGAGTTTTAGTATGGCGCACATGAGCTACCCAGAAACGGGAACGTTTGAGAGCGGTGGAGCATGCCCAGCTACGCATCCCGTCAGAACATCTCAGGTCATGTTCGGTACGTCTATCTCCCCCCACAAGCTCGATATAGACCCTTGTTGTCGATTGAGGCATTGTTCAAAGAAGACTTCTGACGCCTAGAGATTGAATTTTAGAGGTTATTTGGGACACAAGGCAGTTCAACAATCAAACTGAGTGGCCAGAGGACGGAAGCTCTCCTTTCGTCTGGTCATTCGGCGATGCAACCGGTTATGCTAACCACGCCGACTACGTTTTCGGTTGGAAAGACAATGTTCTCCAGAATATTCTGAACGATAAGTGCTATGTGAACTGTGCTGCTAGTGGGGCGAAGCAGCAGTCGATAGACGATATGAACAAGTGCACACAGAAGGCCGTGGTCAATGAGGATATTGGAGAAGAGAGTTGTAAGTGAAGAGTCTTCGGCGGTCATTTCGTAGTTTCCTTTTCCTTTCTGGTCCAGTTCACTGTCAAATCATATGATCTTGTCAACACTTGCTAACTTTACACTTCAACAATCTAGGGCTCCCAGCGCTTCCTGGTGGTTACCAAGTTTCATAGAAACCTACCTCCGCACAGTCGATTTTCGCAAAATGTGCGAAAAGAGGGAAAGCCATTATCTGGGTGGTATCCTTCTTCGGCAAAGTCATTCGTCTATTTTTGTATGATTCTTGGTAGACTCAGAAGAGATTGTGGCAGCAACCAAACCACCCACTTTTCATTAAATCTAACAATATTTATTTCTACTAGTATTGCTACATATATACTGGCAATCGCTGCTTTCTGATGCCTGAAATGTGAAGGTGCACTTGTTAATTTTTGGCCGCAGACAACTGCTGCGAACATTCTAGGCTAGCTGCAACTTAGGTGCACTTTGATTTCGAATGACAAGTACTACGACATAATTTAATTATTGCTAGATCAAAGGAATACTAGCTCTGATCTTTTCTGCCTGCGTTTGTGACGTCTCTTCCTATGATTGTGGCCTGGTAGAAGGCCTAGATCTAGTTTCCCGCGATGGCTACTACATCATCGTCTTTTGTCGACTGCAAGTTATTATATGATATTCACCCTGTCGTAAAAGTGCTTGAATAATCACAACACAGAGGCCACGGGCTGAAACATATCATCAAGAGAGATCATGGAGAACACATCGCCTCTATCCAGTCCCACCCCTGCGGACCAGACAAACGACAAAACACAAAGTCCAGCAGAGGATTCTTCCTCGAAAATCCCTCCCACATTTTCAACCCTACCACCCGAGATTCGAGAATATATCTATCGGCCACTCCTCACTTCTGATCGCCAGGTTTCCAGCGGAATTTATATGACGAAAACAAATAATAAATTCGTCAAGAAGAATGAATACTACAAAACCGAATTGTACCCTGAAATTCTGCGATGCAGCCGTTTGATCTACCGCGAGGGGACGAAAATTCTTTATGGCGAGAATACCTTTCTTTTGGATGCGCAAGACTTGGTTTCCTGCTCCTACTGCCGACAGAGACCGCCCGAACGACCCCACCGCATATGCACGATCACTTGCAACGTCGCAGCCGTCAGGCATATAAAGCGACTCGATGAGCACCACAAAGAATGTCAGGATTCCCTGATGGCGATTCCTCGACTGGTCCACAGTTTTGGCAGCGTTAAAGAGTTGCGCTTCGCGGTTATGATGGATCTGAATGAGTGGAACTGGTTTATGAGAACAGCATCTGGCATATTCGCAAAATTGGATCGGGTAGTCTTGTGGGTGAGGGCCGGGTGCGGCCAAATTGGAACAGAGGGCCGTATGAGGTGGGTTGGGGCATGTGATCTCATGGCGTACGGTGAAGTACTGAGCGAGAAGGGAGTGATTCCGACGAATTACCACGCCCAGCTGGAGCTTATGATGAGCTTCCCCAGGACAGCCGCTACAAACCGCACAAGGCTAAGATTCACGCTTCAAACTAATCGCAAGCTTGATGCCAATAAATCTCATATACCGAAATCCCAACTGTCTTGTTATTCAGGCTTTAGTGCCGCAGGCCCAGCTCGCGCAGGACCGGGTGCCATGACATTCGAGGGCCAAGACCAGTAAAGGTGTCATCGAGCAGAGTTACCTGGAATTGCTATGATAGCTCACATAAGGATATAATGAAGAGTCTTGGACATAGTAGAGTTATAACTTTTCTGGTCAGTGATTGAAGCACCAACGCGCACGTGATGATATTTTGCGCCCGGAAAGGCTTGTATATAGCTTAATTTCACCTCATAAATGAACAAGACATTTATCTCCCGCTTGTTTCGTACCACTTTATTAACCATCTGATATTTTTGTGGTGCCTTTACTTGTTAAAGGAGCTGCTGCGATATACTTAATGATCACGTGAAATCGGGTCAAACTACAAAACCTTCATTAGGAGTTTGAGTCCTCTACCTGAGAAATTTCCAATACAAATGTTTCCCGACTTTCTTAATTCTAGCCTGCCAAGTATGTCGAAGCTGGGTGGACAGCCGTTTTGAGGGTGCATGTAATGTTACGGGACCATATATGCCAAGCATTTACCCCAGCACCCCAGACCCCGCCACGCTACCTGGATAAATTCGGGTTATTTCAACCATCCCCATCAAAAACTTGGATCGGCAGAAAAAGGTGTGCAAAGTAACTCCAAAAATGGGGTTATCAAACGCCTCAAACCCAACATCCAGAGGTCTTGTTACAAGGAGATGCAAGTGGAATCTGCTGTCCAATTGCCTAGCCCAGCGCCGCAGCAGCATCAATACCCTCAAGATTTCCGCATCCGGATATCTCGGAACTATCGGGCAAATGGGGCAAAAAACAAGCTTTTTGAATCTGTTCCTGCATTTCATTAGTTTAGCCTGTTATACTTACAGTTCCGGCTTAACATTCTTCCTTTCTTCCCCTCAACCCAGACGAGATTACGTACCTATTGGCGGGGTGCTGTACAGGATAAAAGTTTCTGAGTTTCCGTGATTTTATTTCTTTTCTCATTTGCAAGTAAAAGTCATGGGTCAATTCAGTCTATTCTTATTGGCGACTTGCCTCCTTGCACTTTTCCATGGCAGTGAAGGTCGACGCTCTGTTCACTCGAAAAGAGGGCCTAGCAATCGATGGATTCCGACATGGGGAAACATGCCACAGCTCACTGAGTCTGCGAATCTACCTTCTCCTCCATTCGTAAGTCTGAATCACTTCTTCAAATAAATTGGACTATAGCTCATTGTTTAAGAACGTGACAGGTGAAGTCTTTGGAGATTCAACAATCCGCCAAACGATCCATACTTCAATCGCAGGCTCTCAAATCCGACTTCAATTTTCCAATGCATTTGGCATCTACGATCTGCCAATCACCGCAGTCACGGTAGCACTGCCTGCCAATGGAAGTGCAGGGACCAATGCAATCAATACGAAAACCCTGAAGCCAGTTACATTCAGCGGCAGCTCGAACTATACGATCCCAGGAGGCGCACTGGTGGTTTCTGATCCAATTGATATGGCAGTGGCTGCACAATCAATCTTGACCATAACCATGTACCTGGCAGATGGACAACAAAGCAACCTGATCACTTCTCATCCAGGAAGCAGAACAACGTCTTATTGGACAGACGGGAACCAAGTGTCTGCAGCCTCCTTGACCGGCTCGACTCTAACCAATGGAGCACACTGGTATTTCTTGACCTCCGTCGAAGTCTCCGCCCCCTCTTCCTCTCGCGCTTTCGTCATCGTCGGAGACAGCATCACAGACGGCCGCGGCAGCGACACGGACAAGAACAACAGATGGCCGGACTTAGTCCTCGCCAAGATGCAGAAAAACCGCGGCACCTCCAACATCGCCGTCATCAACAAGGCAGCGGGCGGGAACAGAATCCTGTACGACGGCCTCGGACCCAACGCTCTGGGACGCATCGACCGCGATGTCCTCGCGCAGCCCGGCCTCACCTACGCTATGATTTTCGAAGGCGTGAATGATATCGGTACTGCATCAAACGACACCGCGTCCCAGAAGAATGTTGGGGATCGCATCATAGCTGCGTACAAACAGATTGCATTACGACTTGAGGCGTTCGATGTGCCGTTTTTTGCAGCGACTATCACACCGTTCAGTGCGCCGAACGGGAATGTGGCTCTGCAGCCGTACACGGATCCCACCAGGGAAGCGATGCGACAGCGAGTCAATAGCTTTATCAGGAGTAGTGGGCTGTTTGATAGTGTGGTGGATTTTGATGCTATTTTGAGGAATTCGACACATCCGAATCAGCTGCAAGATCAGTACAACTCGGGGGATTATCTGCATCCGAATGTGAAGGGATATCAGCTGTTGGCGGACAAGTTCCCACTCAACATATTTGATTAGATTTCAATGAAGACCGATTGACTATTGACCTGTCTAGTACAATGATTGTGATACCAGTATAAATTTTGACACTAGAATGATCAAGTGATGGGCGGCAACTGACAAATGAAGGAGACTTTTTCAACAGCAAAAGTCACGAAGCTGTATGAAGGATCAAATACATTCTAAAAACTGATGGTATACTATGCTACATTAATTCTACAGCGCCATCGAACCGTCCTTCATGATCCGTCTAGGCAGAAACATTAACCACAATCTTTCCTCTAGCTCTTCCAGTCTTCAATCGATCAAAAGCCTTTGGCGCCTCCTCAAAAGAGAACGTGCTATCAATCACAGCCTTGACCTTCCCCTCCTTCATCCAAGCCGCAATTTGCGTCAGATCCTCCGGTTTCGCCGTCGCCAAGAACCCCTCAAACTTCCGCTTCCCGCCTCCAAGAAAGCCTGGCAGAAGCTTTACTTTGACTCTCTCAAGAGCGTGACCCAAAGACATCGTGCCGCCCACCATAATGTATTTTGCGTCCGGCTTCATGTAGTCGTGGCTCTTCCAGTACAGCTCCAGATTGTCTCCGCCTACATTGTCGATCACATGATCGAATTGCACACCACTGGCCTTCAGTTGTTCAGCCACGCTTCCCTTCTTGTAGTCCACGACCACATCGGCCCCAAGACTCTTGCAGAATTCGACGTTGGCAGTCGAGCAGCTAGTGGTCACGTGGCAGCCAATAGCTTTGCCAATTTGGATGCCGAAAATCCCAGTGCCCCCCGAGCCGCCATTAAGGAACAACTTGTCGCCCTTCTTCATATGCAGGACGATAGTCTGGTACGCCGTGATTCCCGCAACCGGAACGCTGGCTGCATCGATTGGGTCTACACCTTCCGGTATAGCGATGACATTATTCTTCTCACAGAGCGTGTACTCGGTCAGTCCGCCGCCTGCAACGTATGAAGTACCAGAAATGCCAGAGACAAGATCGCCAGGCTTGAATGGTGAGCCGGAGGCTGGGGTGACGATTCGGCCGGCGATGTCGTTGCAGGGAGTCGCGAGCTTGCCGACTATGAAGCGTCCGGCGACTGGGATCTCGGCGGGCTTGTAGTCCACGGGGTTGAGGGATACGGCTATGATTTGGACGAGGTGTTGATTG
>QGMK01000509.1:0-23106 GCA_007825345.1 Lachnellula suecica
TTTCCCTTCACAACCATGGCCGACGCAATCTCCATCGAGGAGACAAATAGGCTACGCATCTCTCTAGGCCTCAAACCTCTCCCAGTTCCTGGCGGCGACCGCCTCGCCTTCAAAGACGCCGCTGCATCGCCCGAAGAGGAAGAGGACGTGGGCAGCACGCTGGAGAGTCGGCAGGCCGAAGGCTACGATAACTACCGTAAGCTGCAGGAAGTAGAAGAGGCCAAGAATCGACGCGAGGCGAAGGCAGCAGCCGTCAAAAAGGCACGCGATGCCGCGAAGCGATTCTCGAAGCTGGAAGGCAAGGGCCTGGGAGACGACGACGGAGAGCTCGATGCGAAGAGCTGGCTGCTGAAGCAGAAGAAGCGGCAAAAGGAGATCGACAAGGCTCGGAAGAGAGAGCAGGAGCTGGCCGACGCCGAAGCAGCCGCCGAGTACACTGCTAAGGACCTTGCCGGTGTAAAAGTAGGCCACGAGTTCGATACTTTCGAGGAGGGCGAAGACCAAGTCTTAACGCTCAAGGATACGACCATCGACCAGAACGAGGAAGAAGGCGATGAACTCGAGAATCTAGATCTGCGCGAGAGGGAGAAGCTGAACGAAAAGCTGGAGCTCAAGAAGAAAAAGCCCGTCTACAATCCGAATGATACCGACGATGGCGACAAGAGCATTTTAGCACATTACGACGAAGAAATCGACGGCAAGAAGGGGCATAGATTTACCCTTGATGGCCAAGGGAGTACAGCCGAGGCGCTCATTGAGGGGGGCATAGAGAAGAAGCTGAAGCCCAAAGCCTTCAGCCTGGATCTCTTCAGTAAGTACAACTCATCATATGTCAAATCTGTCCATCCACTAACGAGTCGCGCAGAAGATGAGCCGAAATCAGACTACCTCGATATCTCCGAGATCAAAATCAAGAAGCCGAAGAAGAAGAAGGCCAAGTCTACACGCCAAAAGGCTGTGGACGAGGACGATATCTTCCCTACCATCGAGCCTGCCCCGACTGCGGAGAACGAAAATGCTATGGACATCGACCAGCCTCCTACCAAAAAACGAATCTACCAAGACACGTCCTTCGTTGATGATGATGACCTCCAAGCTTCCCTCGCCGCCCAACGAAGAAACGCGCTTAAGAAACGCAAGAAGTTGAGACCTGAAGAGCTCGCTCAGCAAATTTTAGAAGAGGCAGCTACACCAGCTGCAGAAGACGATGACGCCCCAGGTGGTTTGGTGATTGACGAGACCTCCGAGTTTGTGGCGAATCTACAGAAACCAGTTGCTCCAGAACCCAAGCGCAGATCGGCATCCCGACCTATCGAAGAAGTAACAACCATGGGAGCAGATTCAGACGAGGAGGGTGACGTCAATATGAATCAATCATATGCAGACATCGAGGATGAGGAAGACCATATTGCTCGCCTAAAGAGAGAAATCTCAGCCAGTGAAGATATAACAGAGACTGGTCTGGACCGAGAAGCCACTCTTGACCGGGGTTTAGGATCGACTTTGAAGCTCTTGAAGGAGAGAGGTATCATCAAGACCGAAGAGTCTGGCGATCTCAATGCCATATACAGATCGAAGCAGCTATTCTTGGCGGAGAAACAACGACAGGAGTCGGTAGCCGAGAAGAAGGCGCGTACCCAAAGAGAACGAGACCGTGCCACTGGCAAACTCGATCGGATGTCAGCCCGAGAGAAGGAAGATTACGCCCGATCTCAAAACAACCTCCGCGACCAGCAAGAATCCCGCCAACTTGCCGAGCATTTCAACAAAGACTACAAGCCAAATGTAGAGCTGAAGTACATCGACGAATTCGGACGAAGCATGAACCAGAAAGAAGCCTTCAAGCATATGTCTCACCAATTCCATGGAAAGGGAAGCGGCAAGCAGAAAACCGAGAAGATGCTTAAGAAGATTGAGGACGAGAAGCGAAGAGAGGCCCAGAGTTCTCTGGACGGCAGTCGGATGGGTGGTATGAGTGGCGCGACGGCGCAGCAACTCAAGAAACAGAGACAGGCAGGCGTTCGATTGGCATGATGGATTGTGGGCAAAAGGTGCAACCTCCTTACACTGTATCTAAACCTATTCGTTGCTGACAAAATTGTGAAAAAGATCGGTGCCAAGCCCTAGCTGGTTATTACATGTGAGTTGCCTGTCGTGACTAACCTTTTTAGATTTGTGGGCAAGAGTATTGCGCCTTACGTTTCTTCTATTCATCGGTCTGATTTCTATTATGGGGTGTAGTCAGCCTCTGTTGATATCCGAAGTCGGATTCTTACGTAGATAATGCCATTGTGCCGATGCGTCTCCCAAAGCTCCAATCCTTGTGAACAAACATCATCGACTATGGGATTTTGGCCCCTTGCATCTGCAACCTCTACAAGAGTACGCTGTAGACTTTCTCTCTTCGTTACTGTTTAAACTGGAAGTGAATTGATTATTCTGGTTTCTGAAAAAATTTCACATGCTTTGGAACAAACAACCCAAAATTGATATCTGGATTCCCATGCTGGAAGTCAACACAAATGATTATCTACTAGCGTATGGTAGTAGGCTGTACGGTGAGCAATGCCTGACGCTCTTAGTTTAGCTCTTGAGTTCTTAGTAGTCTTTATATGCCGTCTTCAATTGGCCTCTATTTCTCAAGATGAATTCACATAATGGCATGTCAATTATGTTGTGAAATGCTCCTCTATATACATGAGCTTGAACCGACTACCGACCCGTGTCCGCTTTTGAATGCCCTCCCCAAATCAGTTCAGTCCTCTAAACCCCCAACCACCAACCCCAGATCAAAGACACTGATAATAGTACGGCGGCGATTGCGCCTTGCAAGTATATGGGGACTGTTCAAAAAGTCAGCGCGCGCACACGGGGCAAATTTGTTATATACTTCGCAGATCGTGCATCCTTTCCAGTTCGTCCCACCGCATTGATCCCAATGTTTCGATTTACACCCAGGCGTCCCGCCACCGGGCGTCGTTGTCGGCGCAGACGACGTCGTCGTGCGCGTTGTCGTTGGCTTCGCTGTCGTCGTCGTCGTCGGTTTCTTGCTCGTCGAAGTCGAAGTAGGCCTCGTGGTCGGCGGCGGCGGCCTCGTCGTCCAGGGATTCCCACCAGACCCAGGCTTAGTATTAGTGATGGCCTGACTCCCATCACAATACCCCACCCATCCCGCCAAACTCAGCTCCTTCAGCACAGTGCTCAGCCCCGTCACGCCCAGGTTCGTGCAATCCGCACTTTTCTCACTAGCTAATACCGTCGGCGCCTTGGCCGGATACTCGATATGGAAGACGGGCTTCGCGGAGGCGATGAAGTCGACGTAGGCGGCGCACTCGCCGAACTGGCCGCATTGTTCGTTGACGGCGAAGTCGACGATGCTCATCACGTTGGGCAGGATTTGGAGGCTGTTTTTGAGACCGGTTTTTAGGCCGTAGGAGGCGGCGGTTGTGACGAGGAATTTCATGAAGTCTATGGAATCGCTCATTTGGAGGTTTAGGCTGTTGGTGTTTGACTGCTGGATGTTAGTGTGTCGAAAGCTGGGTTCGAACTGTGAAGAGGGAATATTGGCTTTAAAGATAATTCGGAAGTGCGTACATAGCCATCTATCAAATCTTAGCTTTTCCTAACTTCTCCCAAAACTTTGCTCTTGCTCTTCAAACAAAGATCAGCGAAACATACCAGTATTATCCGGATCAATAGCATCACACCCCTTACTAGCAGCCATCTGTATCCTCGCCGCCATAATCGCCCTCACATTCGCGCTCCCCAGCCGCAACCAATTCTCGCCCTTCCACTCCGGCAACACGCTCCCCTTATCCGCCGCCGCAAAACTCCCATAGTCGGGCCTCCAGTCCTCGGACGTCCCGGCGCTGAAGTAGCAGATTACGATCTTGCCGAGCGCTTTTAGGCCGGCTATCGTGCTGTTGTCGGAGTCCCAGAGGTCGATGTCCCCTGATATTGAGATTTTGATGTAAGTATTGTTTTCTTTTGGAGAGGTGAGAGTGAATCGGGGGAGTGCCAGAAAATTTTTGGAACAGAAACGTGTCTCAACTCTGAGTAACGTATCCACAGAAGCACCTTTACCGCAAGAAGCCCATACTTACACACGGGGGCATCTGCAGGTACGAGCGGCAGCGTGGCGAGATTGGGGACGGCGCTGAGGATTATCTGGAACTTCTGCCCGACAGCGAAGTCGACGTCCTGGGCCAGTGCCACGCATGCGCTGGCTAGGAGGAGCCACCAATAATGCATAGTGCGAATAAAGACAAGTTCGAAATAAAAAATCGAAGAAAAATATGAGGGCTTCCGCACACTTTGTGCGAGAAGTCAAGGAAGCAGCCGACCTGCAGGTAATAACGAACAGCGTCCTTATTTACATAGGGAGAATCTTGTCCCCAAAATGACACGTCCAGATCTCCAGTCCGATGGTCTAGACACTTTATAAATTGGGCAGGCGGGAGATCAGCCGCTGCTACAGGTTTCTGGAAGCTTGCCCATTCGGATATGCCCATGATATTATTTCATGGCTGCCCTGGGTGATCACGTCAACGAGACGGCATGCAGGGTAGTCATGTAGCCAGCAAGAGAAAATCAAGCAAAGGCCTAGTCCACACAATGAAGAAGCCTAATAGGAATCAGACAACCTGCACAAGATGGAAGTCATCTCAACTGCCGTAGCTGCCAGACGTTTCTTGTAGAATTCAAGCCGTCTGGGAGGGCCTTACAACCCGCGCATGCGGTACCTGAAGATCACGAAGAAGAAAGGTCTAGGGTCAAAAAATATTAATATAGCAGCCGAGTATCCTATATTAATGCGGGGAAGAAACCCCCGAAGCAGGGTCGCAGATCACTAATGGGAATCTGGAGCCGCGTGGGCGGCTAAATGGGCATGGCAGAAGGCTTTTAAAAGGTCTTCGCGACTGAACGGCCCCATGACTGGAATATTGAAGGTCAGTTTCTGTTTGCATGAAAGAAAGAATTTGCTCGTTTTGGCAGACTGAAAGTCAAACATCCACGCGAATACGCACCTGGGTGTAAATTATTATGGGTTGGGGAGCAAAGGCAGTAGTAGTCTTGAGAGTCCGTTCCGAACGCTGCGTTCCTGTCACTTGATGACAGAAAGGATTAGAACCCCCATTTATTAAGTTCACAGTTCTCATTACGTACTCTTGGAGCGTAACGCTAGCCACGATACAGCATCGTTTCCCGCTTAAAGTGAAACAAAATATCGTAGTCCAAACGCCATGGGAGGGGTTCCTAGACCCATCCGCTTTAAGTTGAGCAAAGCAATTGATGTACGTGCCGAAGGTTCAATTGAAACTTTCGAAATAACAGCAGGAAGTCAAAAACCACGAATAATACAGCCCCATGGGAAACCCCTAGAGCTTACCTCAGCAGGCCAATGCTTGGCATATAGCCGCATTGAAGACCTTCACTGGATCTTAGCCGCTGTTCACGGGTCCACGCATCTACCGAATCTCACGGATCACAACATGAGCCCATCTCGGTTTCCTAGTCCCGGATTGCCATACTCCAACTACGATTACGCGATACGGCAATTACATCCTGCGTCTCGTGAGAGGATGCGGCATGGCATAGACGTAGGTTGGCAAGGTACAAATACGAAGAAGTAAAAAGCTTGCTGGAGTGTTTTCGAATGTACAGGTGTCCCATACTCGTAACGAAGGGTGTGACCAATGAACAGTACACTTCCTTGATCCTGAGTTCCCAGGGTTTTAAAAGTTCGACATTCCAACTTGGAACACACGCAGACAAAAACAACTTGACGCACATGCAATACAGCTGTTGTGACTTCACGAACCTCTCCCATACGCTACAATACAGAAGATTGCTATGTTTTGCATCTCGATTGGGTCTCTGCCACGGCCTTGCCGGGTTAATAAACAATGACTATAAACAGTAAAAGCCAGTGTGCAGTTCCGATGAGAACAAAAAGGCGGGCTGAGATGGTCAATAGCTCATGAAATGCATCACGCAAGTATTTGAGAACCAAATTGTTTTCTTCGGATCAGTCCAGGAGATGAGCGTGAACTCCCCCAAATACCAAGTTTCCAATATTGTCCCACGAACATGCTTCAAGCCAGCACTCAAGCTCAAAGCTGCAGCATCGATGAGTCTCCAAACCCGCATAATCTCCACTAGTGGATGACGACTGCCACATGGTCGTCCATATATTGTCCGATATCGCCCAAGAAACAAGCCGCAATGATGCTGACGGATCCAAACGCAATACTGGTGTAGTAAACGTATTTGTAAGATGCAGCATATGCTTCCTGGCCTGCCAAAACGACCATTTCGTAGGCTGTGTCGTTGCCTTTAATCCCTGGAATTGTCTGCAGTAGCGGGAGTAGGCTGCCTAACCAGGTGTCAATACCCGCCTCACATGTATAAATGTATAAAAGCGCAGCCTTTTAGATGAGAATTACTTACTTGCTGTATATTGTATCGCAGCCCCGATATATTCCGGATTCTCAATGCCAAGTTCCAATTCCATCACTCCTCCTATCATTCTTGTGGCGTTGGGAATGAACTTGTTGAGGAAAACGTTGTAGTAGACGCAGTATCCAACAGACCCACCAATCACACGAATGGAGAGAGTCAGAGCTGTGACTGTGGCGATGAGGTCGTCGGGGCAGATGATCGTCGTGATGATAGAAGCAGGTACTACTATTCCTCCAATGCCCAGGCCTGCCAAGACGAGAAGCCCCCAAAGTGTGTGTAAATTAAAGCGGTCAGCGCAGGACAGAGCTCCACAACCTTCGAGGACGTCAGCATGAGATCGAACAAAGGTGGAAAGATAATCGTACCAGCAGTCATCAGAATCGAGCTTACGATCATCAGTTCTTTATTTCTTCCTTTGAAGACAGATAGGCACCACAGGACAATTACAGCTCCTAGAAGGATAGAGAATCCGACAGGAATACCGCGGATTCCGACGCCAACAGGATCATGGCCATAAACATCTGCGTAAACATCAGTAAAGGTATGAATGGGTCGTTCTTGAGACTACTCACTGAAGGCTTGCGTGGGCCAAAACATGATAATGGAGAAGAAGTTGGCTCCTGATATGAATGTCTGTCATGAGGGTGTCAATATGCTTCTCTATGCGGGAGAGGAGGTGAACTCGATAAGTAGATCACTTACGATGACAAGAGTAAGAGCCAAGATTCTCGGCGCTTGCTTTAGGCGAGATGGAAATATTGGGTTACTTGCACCGTATGCCTCCCACAAGCAGAATGCCACGAGAAGGGCGACCCCGAGAAGAAGAGGAGCCAAGACATGAGCACTACCCCATTTGTACTGCAGCAGACAATTAGTACGAACAGAGACAGCAAGTAGATATATGGGGACTGACTTGGTAGCCACCCCATTGCATTCCAGCCATAAACAGGATCATGCCAGATATACTCAGAAACCCCCCCACGAAGTCAATCTGTCCCAGAATTTGCTTTCTAGAAAGCCCCATGGAGTTGACACGCGGAGGTGGGAAGTAGAAAATGAGGGTCAAGAAGAATCCGATGGATGTCCAAAGTCCACAAAGCAGTCCGCACCAGCGCCATCCTGCATGCGCTGCAATCAGCTGGCCCCAGAGAACACTTGGACAAAATGGCAAGATGGTGAAGATTAGAACAGCAACGTATTTGCCGCGTTTTGCAGTAGGAGCTAACTCGGACGTTGCTGCCAGTGCGGTGACTAAGAAGATATCAGTGGGATTCGGGTAAAGCGGGATATGAAGATCAAAAAGTTGCTGTTTTCCATTTGAAAAGGTGGCAGGGGCTACTCAAGATCACTTACGCTCAGAGATTCCAGCTCCAATGCCAGCCAGAGTCATGCCGCCTTTCATGTATTAGCAAGAAGCCAGATACACTCCACAATGAACGCCTACCGATAAATACGTTCATGGTATGGGCCGTCGAGCAAACAATCATTCCCAGCATAATAAACCCACCACCTATCAAGGCCACATACCGGCGTCTTGAATCTGTTAGCTTCGCAAAGAAGTTAGTATTCGCAAGTGACTCACCCCATGAGATCACTCAAAGACCCCACAAAGGGGCAGATCCCAGCCAGTGATAACAAGTTTGCAAGAACAAACCATATCCAGCTATAGATGAGGTCAGCCATTTGTTGTTTACATTTAAGGTTTGCATTCGACTTGCCGGTCAACTCCGCCCAGATCAGCGTAGATGTAGGGAGGGATTCCTCCTGTTCGGAGTCAGTAGGCATCAGGATGTGTACGAAAAGGGGTTCTGACCGAAAATGTAAACGGGAATCTGAGAACCAGTCCACAAAAATGCCATAGCAACCAAAGACATAAACCGTTTGAAGGACATCTGTATGTTTTAGAAAAGATGTGTTGGATCCGAGAGGAGGATCTTACAGGCGGTTCATGCTCTACTTAGACATTAGCATTCCTTTCTGCTAACAGAGAACACGAAAAAGAAATTACTTGCCGTGGTCTTCGCCATCTCCATAGGTTCTCAGGCCGTCCTTTTCGTAGTAATTCTCATGGCCTGGCACCCTATCATGGGTGGCAATCCTCTCCACATGCTTGATCTGTTGTGTCTTTTCACCGGTAGCCCCCGGACTGGCCGGAGGTGTTGAGGTTGAACTCATGACTAAACGGTCGAACGATATCTACAGGAAGAAGTATAATACAACCAGTACGCTATTGTGCTTAACAAGTACCCAATGCGTTGGTAGAGCAATGGAAAGATGAGAAATCAACGAATTCACTTGGAGAATGACTCGCTTTATCCTGCAAGGGCAATCGAGAAGAGATACCCCTCACTTGAAGTAAAGCACCGCGGTAGGCGTTTGGGAAATAACCAAGGTATATAGCGCCCATGAAAAGCAGAAACAATCATGAACCTTTCAACACGCTGCAAAAAACGGGACGGCTGACGCTATCTTCAATTGAGAGCAACATCCGCGGAGCTGTTGGCCGTGAAAGCACTTCATTGGCCATACCCCGGATCTGCTGGTGGGGTGGGAAAGGGAAGGAGGGGAGCCGGCCCTGTAGATTGTCATTGCCCACTTAGAAGCTAGACGGGGATTCGGGACGCTTGATCACTCGTCAGCCAATAATGCGGTGCAACACAACTCGATGCAGATGAGATGCTACGACCCAGCCTCGCCGCGCCAGCAATCAACCGAATGCGACAGATATACTTATCTTCAGCGACCGGTTTTCGTGGTACTTAAACAATGCATGGCTTTGAAATACTGTAAGAAAGAAGTGTGGGAGCATAATACCGCAGCCATGACCATGGGCTATGGGTTGGAGGAGGCTTACAATGCTTGTCCTGCCCCGGACCGCTATACTAATGCGGTATTAACCCGCGTTAAGGCCGCCCATCCACCTGGTAGACTTACAGGGGGCTTCCCGGTACATGAGAAGTCACATTATGGCTGGCTGTCAAGTCTACGAGTAGACGCTGGCAATTGATCATGTCTGCCACATGATGTTTCCATGTTTGCCATGTGCGGACCAATGCAGTATTCCGCCGTCATGTATCTCACCATTTGATGGCTGAGAAATCAATCTCGCCCAGCCCTCTTCGCGTCCATATAGATGCACCTATCAGGCAAAAATATGTTCGCAAATGCACTATCTAATTTTTGATCAGAATCCGAGAAGCATAGGAAATGAAGGTGTAGAGCACCCCAAAGGATCCCAAAGGGCTGCAAAATGCCACAAATATGCTTGTCTTCAGCCATCACTTGATACGAGCTGTCGTGGCGTGTGGCAACAATGCCGCTGCCCATAGAACACGGGTGGGCTGGATGGTACCCACCGCAAGCAATGTGTCGAATTGAACTCGCAGGCAATGCCACAAGGAAATGTTAGCAACCGCGTTTTGGTGTGTACGAGCTCCATGGTACAATTGGTTACGACCGCAGCGGCTTTCCGATCTTGCTTTTGAGATAGAAGACGCACAGGATCAAACCCATTCCCAGAGAAAGCAATTCAATGCTACTTTTATTGACACCCTCCAGCGCCTTGCAAATGCTATGCTCTATCTCCTTGCCCGAAACGCCTGCAAACTATGCTTTCTCTTTCTCTTGAAGTCGTGCCCTGCGCCTTAGAGCAGTTTCAGGTTCCCAGTGATTTTATCAATCACGCTCTTCGGCGCTGGCCCAATCCCCAGAACAGTCCGGCTTCCACTGGCAATCTGCGTCCGACCCTGATCTTGAATGATCTCCGCAACCACGCCTAGGCTGATAGCGGTTGCTTGCAGAGTCTGCATTTCCTCCTCGCTCTTCACCTGCAATGCGATCTTGGCCTGGCCCATCTTTTCCCAGCGGCGTAGAATTGGAGACTTGGGGGAGTTTCGTAGAAAGTTCTTGTAGCAGGCGAGGGTAGCATGTCCGCACTGCGCGGCGATTTTGCCTACGATGATTGTTAGTCCGTGCTGTATCGTCAAGCAGGCATGGCAGGGCAAACCTTTGGTCATCCCCAGATCCGTCCGCACAACGAGTACGAGCTTACACTCCTCGTCGTTGTCTTCTAAGGAAGGTTTCTGTGGTTGTGCAGCTGCAGGTGCTGCTGCTTTGAGTCCATCTCTCTTGTCAGCCTCCGGTCCATTGGCCCAGTTCGGCGCATGGTCAAGTATAGACTCGTCGATGTCTTCTTCCTCGCTCTCCTCCTCGTCGTCGTAGTTGGAGATGCCGCGTTGACGTTGTGGTTTGGTCGCAAATGGAATAGGCAGGAAGCCAAGAGACGACGCGATTCCTATCATGTATCCACTAATACCAGCAATTATAGCCGTTCCGATGAAGATTGCCATAGGCGTCGGTGGCGCACGATCTGCCATAATTATGATTGCCTGTGGTGATTGAGGTTTAGATGTGGTGCGTGGTGGGATTTGTGGGTGTAGAAGGAGGGAGGTAGAGAGGTGAAGTGACGGTTCTGGTAGTTGATAAAAATTAATCTTGGGTCGCGTCTTTCGTCCGAAGACTCACGCGGTCAGGGGTTTGACCGAGTGAGTTTGACGTCACAGGGGTTCTTTTCGCTGAAGCGTAAACGGAACGGGGTTTTAATCCCGCCTCAATTTCTCTACTTGCTCTCTTAAGAAGAGTTTGGAATGCATGTATTTATTTACTTGGTGCAAGAGCGTACAATGTTTGTTCCATCGCGGCAACATATAACAAGAGAAATTTCATAAATTTTGGAGCTATGGCTTCTATTTACCAAACGCCGCCCAAAATGCCCATTCCGAAGCAAGCGTGCCCGCCAATTTATACTACAAGTCCATCTGCGGGACTATCGTCTCGTTCTGTATTTCCCCCAAAAGCGCCGTAAACCCTCAATGGGACTGCTATCTCAAAGCTCTCGCAGTCTAATACCTCTGCGGACGCAAGCATGACGCCTCTATCGTCCCTCGAGACTTCTTCTAACAGGGCTTCTGTTGCCGGCATAGTCTCGTTGTCTCCTAGAGCGAGCTGAGGCGTCACGAACTCTATTCGTATCCTCCACTCGAGACTAACACCGCTTGTGAGAAATTCCGGAGTCGCCGAAGCAGGTATGGCGGGAGAGAAAACAACCCTTCTGGCGAATAATGTCGATTCTGAATGAGAGACATATATCTTACGCGTGACACGCAGTATGCTAGCTTCTGAACGCAACGCAATGGAAGTATCCACCTTCTCTGATGTTTCCAAAGACATGTGTATGGCATAACATGGTATTTCTGCGTCTGTGAAGTCGACAGCTGCGGTGATGGTCTCTCCCAAACGGTATGCGGGTCTTGCCAACATCACAACGGCAACCCGTTTCCCACTCCGAGCAATTTCGAACCTGTTTGCACTTTGCTGAGTTTCGGTTGCGGTGTTACTGCGCAGGATAGCCATGTCAATAGCTTCTTTTGCTGTCGTGGGCTCTTCAATAGATGACTGCCGGCGAGATCTGGGTGCATCCGTAGGAGACAATAGACCGAGGCTGGAATTTTGCCGCGGCCTTTCGAGCAGCTCGTCAACATACGACAAGAAATCGTTCAAGGTTGACTGGTTTGACTTCGATGCCGTTTTGATTTCTAATGCTTTCCACGATGCGAGGCTTGGGCCAGGCGATCTCTCTATGGATTTTACTCTCGCCTGGTCGTGAAGAATGATGTACGGAGACATCAGATCGTGTCCAAGAAGCTCGCCGTGACTGTTCACACTTCCAAGAATACGGAAGGGCACCTCCACTGATTTCACCTGCTGTTCCTTGGCACCACCGGGCCTTTGAGTGCCAATAACTAGTTGGTAAGATATTTTGATGGTTTTTCCTCGGTGACTAGGTGGGAGGCCCCTGGGTAGCTTGAAGGCGTATTTATAGCTTTTGCTTTCCCCGGGAGCAAGTCTCAGGTCAACAAAAAGAATGGATTGAGGGGTCGAAAGAAGTGGTATTGATCGAGAGCTGGCGATTCCTCGCATGTCCTTGATACTACTCAGTTCGCCGCCTCCCAGAAGACCGCCCAACGACTCCCCAAAGTTACCCCATCCAAATCCTCGGAGTAAACCACTATCTCTCTTGTTTTTTGACTCAACACCAATCACGCCGCCACCTTGGCCGCCCACGGCCCCCTTTCTTTTCACTTCTTCAAACGGTGCCTGGATAATCAATGAGCCATCCAAGGTGAAAGACCCATGAATCTGTGCATATCCCATCATCAGGGTCTCGGGCGGCCGGTGTTGATTTGAGGGTACTAAATTCGAGGGCTTCCTTGTGTGGTTGCCGTACGCGGGTATTCGCCCGGTTTGCTGGGGCATATATTCTGATGCCAATGTTTCGGTAGAATTATTACTTAATGAGTAGAACTCGCCACTGCTTCGAGGCGTTCCTAAGACACTAGCTGGGGAAAGCACCCTTGCAGCGGGCCCAGATTGCTCTGATATCATGGGGATTGGATCCTTGGATCGTGGAGAAAGTAGATGGCTATTTGCCTGGAAGTTCTGAGACCCTCCGTCTCCATTGTAAGAATCTCCTGTTCTGGAATCCACTGAAGGGGACGTAATTAACGGAAATTTGAAGCCTTGGGGGAACGACTCCGAGCCGTTTCGTTTTGATGATGAGGATGCAATGCTTGGTGTACTTGGTGCAGTTGCCACGCCGGGTCGCCGTGAAGGTCTCTCTGGCAGAGCGTAGTCTTTTCCGATCGGAGAGAATGAAGAGAGGAGAAGTGGAGAAGGCTGGGTGGTTGATCGTTGATTAAGAGGTGCTAAATTAATGATGGTCAGCTACGACGATATTGTCAACTTAACGGTGGGCATACCAGACGGCGGGCCCCCAGCTACACCATGCCTCCGCGGAACTATGTGTAGACTGGCAGAGCGGCCATGGTGTTTTGATCCTCGAGGTCTTTCTGCCTTTCCCCCATGGCCAGCAATATCACCAACGGTGCCATTTTCAGACGCGCCGATTGATATGATAGATACCGAGCGCTTGTGGGCGCCTTCTTTTCCTTTTGACGGTGCCCCACTCCATGAATCTGACGCGCCGTGGGACCGCACCGTGTTTACCGGGACATTCAAAGATAACGTAGTTCTGTGGCCTCTACCCGGCGGCGCCGGACGAGGGCTTGATATAGAACCATTCTTGAGCTGTGCGACGGGGGTCTTCCGCTGCCTGTCTCCCCCAGGCGCAAAGCCGTTGGCGGAAGGTGGATGTAGTGTGGTCCGCGACGGGGTGGGAATGGGGGTGGTTGCGGTATTTTTGAAGGTGATTTCGCATTCGATATCCTCGCCAGCAAAGACTGTCTGCTCTTTCCACTGCACGAAGACCCGGATATTGGTCAATGGTGTCGACATATCGTTGACTTGACTAAAGCTCCCCCATCGGCTCGAAGGAGAACGGCGCCGCCAGTCATGGGTGCAGCAACAGGAGGGCTAGACAGAGCGAGGCTGCCAGCATGGTGAAGCTGCTCAATATATTACCCCTTTATTTGCAGGAGGGGGGAGGGGACAAGAACGGATTCGTCGATGGGTGCACAGCGGAAAAGGAGTAGTGACGATTCGCTCCTGAGGCTGCCACTTGGAATTAAGGTTTTGCTGTGTCAACGCCCGCGAAAGTAAACATCGAGCCTCATCACAGCTTCATGGTGCATTAACTTCAACTTCACCACCAACCCATTCGTTGTTTCGACTTGCGATACCACACTTCGTTGTCTGCTGCTGAAGTCAAGTCCGCAAAGACTTCGCAAACCCAATCGGGGTCCCCAAACATAGGTTGTTCCTCCTCTGGAACACTGATTATCGCCCTGCTAACGCGCGGAATGCAGAAAGCCCCAATTCAAACCAGCACTCACTGTGATACCAAAGCGATGACTTCCTTCATCACCACCGTGTTAGTTGTCCCTTTGTTCCTATGGCTTCTGCAATTCTTCATTTCCTGAGCCCTCGCGCTACAAAGCCACTCTCGCCCGTCTGTACTCTTACGCAATCTTCATCGTCCATAACGGTGTCTGTCAATCAAGACTACGATGAGGACGATCCTTTTGTTCAAGCCCCCGAAGCTGCATATGTATCACCATACTCACAAAAGGGAATTGATAGCAACCAGCGCACGCGCAACCAATTCAGACCACGAAATACGGCCAAGGGCACCTCGAGTTACCAGTTGCGACAGTATGCGGAGGCTACGCTTGGAGGGGGCAGTTTGAGGAAGATCGTGAAGCTTCCGGAGGGCGAAGACGAGAATGAGTGGCTAGCCGTCAACAGTAAGCATAGATGGCTGCATTGCGGGAACGGACGCTCATAAGAATCTAGTGGTGGATTTCTACAACCACATCAACCTCCTCTATGGATCGATCACCGAATTCTGCTCGCCGCAATCATGTCCTGAGATGAAGGCAACCGATGAGTATGTCTGAATATCCGCGGGGGAAATACTGTTACTGACGGAGCCAGATTCGAGTATCTGTGGCAGGATTCCGAGAACTACAAACGGCCCACGAAGATGCCTGCGCCAACCTACATTGAACACTTGATGGGCTGGGTTCAGAGCAACATTGACAACGAGGCTGTGTTTCCCAGCAGAATCGGTATGTGATACTAGGTGAACTACATTTCCCTGCTAATAGGATCAGGTGTACCATTCCCAAAGTCCTTCCCCGCCATGATCCGACAGGTGTTCAAGCGCATGTACCGTGTCTATGCCCATATTTACTGCCACCACTACCCAGTAATTCGTGAGCTAGGCCTTGAGGCTCATCTCAACACGAGTTTCAAGCACTACGTTCTTTTCATTGATGAGCACGGTCTCGCCAGTGGAAAAGACTTCTGGGGACCCTTGGGAGATTTGGTCGACAGTATGCTCAAGAGTGATTAGGAGCTGTGATTGAGTGATGAATTGACGAGGGGCTATGAGCATTTGAACGGCGTTGGGGTCAGAATTGGAGTTCACGGAAGGGTTAGGGCTGGTACCGGTTGTAGACTGGAAGTACACAATATCTCTAGGAGCCTGTTGGCAGATAACGCAACACAAATTGCAGTACTTTGACCAATGTTTTGTGTGTGTCTTAATGTGACAAAGTAACAGCTATGTTGTAGAGAAACGACACGAGGATGAACTCCGGCGAAGTCGTCTTGTTCAAAGTGCAAAATTGGCCAAAGCAATCAATTCTTGAACATTACCAGCCTTCACGCGTGCACTCATCAATTAACAAATAATTGATAACTCATTGGCAACATACTTATACTTATAATTATTATTGCTCGTAGGCCACCTTAAAAATATCCCAGTCTATATCACGTGATGCATCTGAAGCC
This sequence comes from Lachnellula suecica, assembly GCA_007825345.1. Taxonomy (NCBI): domain Eukaryota; kingdom Fungi; phylum Ascomycota; class Leotiomycetes; order Helotiales; family Lachnaceae; genus Lachnellula; species Lachnellula suecica. The sequence continues at coordinate 15,775 of QGMK01000509.1, forward strand.
GAGCTTTGATTTGAAAATCGGATTCCAACGACAACCTCCTCACAGCTCCCATATCTCCCCTCCACAACACAATTGACCAACCTCACCATGTTCTCCAGTCGCGCTCTCCTCCGCGCTGCGCGGGCACCCGCCACACAGCGCTTCGTCGCTCCCCAAGCCTCCTCGCAGATCCGGAACTACGCTTCCCCAGCAGCTGTTGACTCCAAGCCCCCGGTTGCGCTGTACGGTCTGGACGGGACCTATGCCTCTGCCCTGGTACGCAATTGCTTCAATCCAGCGGTAGTAGTGGGATGATATACAGTGTAGAAGCTGACCAGACCTCCACAGTACACCGCGGCCGTCAAGTCCTCCTCCCTGGACAGCACCGCCAAAGCCATCAGTGCCCTCAACGACGTATACGCCAAAGACGCCAAGCTCGCCAGTATCATGACTGCGCCCACGCTCTCGTCCGAGGACAAGTCCTCCATCATTGCCGAGCTGCAGAAGCACACGGGCGCTGCCGGCGACAAGGCCGACACGGTCAAGAACTTCCTCGACACGCTGGCCACGAACAACAGATTGGGCTTATTGAAGGGCGTCTGCGAGAAGTTCACTGAGCTTATGGGTGCTGCGAGGGGTGAGGTCGAGTTGACTGTTACCAGCGCTTCGGTGGGTTTTTAATTTCTGCGGAGTGGGAGATGGGGGGTGTGCTAATGGGTTGCAGCAATTGGATGGCAAGACGCTCTCTCGTCTTGAGACTGCTGTCTCGAAGTCGGAATACGTTGGTCAAGGCAAGAAGCTGAAGGTCACAAACAAGGTATGCTCTTTTCCAGTCACAGCATTCACTTCATATAACTAATGAATGTTCTTCAGGTCAACTCTGATATCTTGGGTGGTCTCATCGTGGAGATCGGCGACCGAACCATCGATCTCAGTGTCTCGGCTAAGATTGCGAAGATGAACAAACTGCTCACCGATACCTTGTAGAACACCATTTCTTTGGTTGGGAGGAATTGCGGAAGGGGGACGAGGGAGTAGGGGTGGGATGATGGAGGTGGTGGTTTGTACATGATCGAATAACACAATTAGAAACATTTCTTCTGTCCAAATCGTCTCCCTTTAAAGTGAAGTATGCAGGCCTAGTCTAACAGGCGTCTGAAGAATAGGTAAAGCCAAAACCTTGGTTCATCTGATGCCGACTTTCTTATTTCAGTATCTCTTCTACAGGTTGCACTCGGCGTTACTTCTCCGTTCAATTGGGAAATTATGCGGCGGTACAATTTCATGGACAGCTGCCTTGATCAGCTGGTTCTCGGGTATACTTGCAAGTGTCAATGCATCTCGTGAGTGACTGTCAGAACAATGCCAATTCGCAAGGCACCACTGTTTCACAGGCACCACAGTCTTCTCAAGTTACCGAAAAACCCAGTATCGCATTTCTATTTCATAACCTTCTAGCAAATCTACCCATTTATCTGTCTATCATCATGAAATCATGCTCGCTCATCTGAAACACCTCGTAGCTCTCCCATATCAGCAAAATCTATCTAGCAGCGACGCCTCTAATCGTTTACTTTTCGTCTCATCCGCCATCTATTTGCTTACTGCCCATCTAACTGCGCCTCGAACTCATCACCTAGCTCAAAATCCGCGCTCTGGTGACTGCGCACCCGTTGCAGTTGCTCGCTAACGTAGTGTGCAGTGTGTGCGTCGGCCTCTTGTCTTTCCTTCACCCGGTCGTCGTCCTCTGTCTCGACAGACCTGACATCCTCGTCCCCGTTGACGGAGACGTCGAAATCGCTTCTCGCGCCCATGGATCGATTAGTAGATGAGCGGCGCATTTTGGGCTTTTCTGGCTTGGTGCTTGATTCGAGATGTCTGTGGAAGATATCGTCGAAGTAGTGGTTCATGCCAGTGGATGGGGTGCGTGGTGTCTGTGGGAGACGGCAGCTGAGACTGTAATGTTATATTAGCAGGATTCTGAGAGTACGTCGTCTAGGCACGTACCCAGTATCATGAATCATTCTTGCGATCAGCCCAGTCCAACCACACTGATGCGTGGCGCCCAATCCCCGTCCATTATCGCCATCAAAGAACTCATGGAACCACATATTATCTTTCCAGTGCGGGTCAAAATCGAGCATATCGTCCCCGTCGTTGATAGCACGGCGTCCATCGTCTCCACGAGCGAAGAGATGCTGAAGCCGATGCTGAATCTCTTCGGATACATGTCCAAGATGCATGAAGTCACCTGATCCAGTGGGACATTCTACTTGCAGCGAAGGACCGTAGAACATGTAGAAACGCTGAAGGGACTCGACGAGTAGGAAGTTGACACAGAGCCAGATCGGACCCCGCCAGTTGCTGTTGCCTCCAAACAAACCACTGTCCGAATCGCCAGACACATAACTAACCTTGTATTCTTTACCGTTCACGTCCATTGAGACGGGGTTCTTATCGTGGTACTTGGACAAGGACCGGATCCCATGCTCACTTAAGAATTCGTCTTCGTCGAGCATGCGCTTCAGTATCTTCTCCAGGCGATCCTTGCTCACAAGAGATAGGAGAATTCGGTTGTCCTTTCCTCTCTTCCTGATACTAGCCATGTTGCGCTCCGCAACATCGTGTCGGTTTTCGACAAACCATTCAACTCGCTTTTTGAAGTTAGGAAGCTTATTGATAAGTTCGGGCTCTAAGGTGAGGGTAGCGTAGAGTGGAATCAAGCCCACGAGTGATCTGACAGGAAGCTGCTGGGTCCATGGTCCACCATACGAAATCGCATCGTAGTAAAAACCATCTTCATCGTTCCAAAGGGATTTCTCTTCTTTCGACCCCGCTTTGTATGTCATAGCATCACTAATGAGCATGAAGTGCTCGAAAAACTTAGACGCAATGTCTTCGTAGATCCGGCGGTGTTTGGCCAACTCTAAGGCAATGTTCAGCATGCACAGGCAGTAGAATGCCATCCACCCGGTGCTGTCAGCCTGTTCGAGCACACCTCCCGTAGGCAGGGGTTCAGACCGGTTGAACAAGCCAATGTTATCTAACCCGAGGAAACCACCCTCGAAGACGTTTTTGCCGTCGAAATCTTTCCGATTGACCCACCACGTGAAATTCATGAGCAGCTTCTGGAAGACGCGCTCAAGGAAATCGAGATCCTGACGACCATACATCTTCCTCTCAATTTTGAAGGTTCTAAACGTGGCCCATGCATGAACAGGAGGATTAACATCTCCAAAATTCCACTCATAAGCTGGCAACTGCCCATTGGGGTGCATGTACCACTCCCTAGTGAAGAGATCCAGTTGCTTTTTGGCGAAGTCTGGATCGATCATAGCCAAAGGTATGCAATGGAAAGCAGAATCCCATGCTGCAAAGAACGGGTATTCCCACGAATCTGGCATAGAGAGAATATCATCAAGGTGCATATGCTTCCAGTTGCTGTTCCTTACAGCTTTGCGTTCGGGGGGTGGTGGGGGTTGGTTAGGATCGCCAATGGCCCATTGATCCCAAATGAAGTGATAGTACTGCTTCGTCCACATCATGCCAGCAAAAGCCTGTCGCTGGATATTGCGAAGATCTTCGGCCATTGGCAGCGGGCTGATGCGCATGTAGAATTCATCGGCCTCATCTTTTCGTTTGTCGATGATATTGTCGAATACCTCTTCGTCCATATACTCTTCGTACTTCTTCGAGATCCTGAATCTGACCACAGCACACTCCCCAGGAGCGACCCCACCACCTTCATTGAAGGCGAACCAAGCAGCTGACTTTGTCCCCGTTTTCTTAGGGTTGATGGCTTTCTTCTCTCGGTCGACAATGTACCGATGGAAAGCATCTTTGACGTATGGCTGTTCGTTCTTCCCACCGTAGAGTGTCTTGAAGTTCGTATCGTTTTCCGTGAAAATAAGCTCTGGCTGAACATCTTGTCCACTAGGCCCAACTCCGGGAGAGGGAGAAAGTTGGAAGTACGTCTCCCCAAGCTTGTGGTGCTTGGTGTGCGCGACGGTCTCGCTGACCTGGTGGATGCTTGGCTTCTTGTCTTCTGACTCGTGGCCCCATGCCCAAGTATTTCTGAACCACACATGCGGTACGATATGCAATGGGGCTGGCTCGGGCCCGCGGTTCCATGCTGTGACACGGAAGAGCAGCTCGTCGGGGTCATCCGTCTCCTTTGCAGTCTCAATGACAATGTCCCAATATCTGTCGTCTTTGAATATGCCCGTATCGATTATCTGGTACTCTCGGTCTTCCTTTCCTCGCTTTGCGTTCTCGGCAACCAGGTCTTCGTAAGGGAATTTTCGCTGGGGGTACTTGTAGAGGAGTTTCATATACGAGTGCTGTTGCTGTTAGCTCAGAGGGTCTAAAAGGAGTATCAATGACAAACCGTGGGAGTATTGTCAACGTGAAAATGCGCCTCTTTGATGCTTTCCCCGTGGTTTCCTTGAGGGTTCGAGAGGCCAAACAGCCGTTCTTTGAGGAAGTCACTATCACAATTAGCCAAGGTGCATCAATATCACAGCGCAAAGTCTCACTCTTCCTCGTTCCAGAAGGCAAAAGCAATGTTTTGGAAGCCATGCGTGTCTGAAACCCCAGCAATGCCATCCTCACCCCATCTGAAGGTTCTCGACCTGGCGTGATCGTGGGTGAAATCTAGATGGCGGTCAGACTTGCAGCTCTGTCAATTGGCAAGGGACAGCGGGAAAACTCACGGCTCCAAGCATCACCGTCGGCACTGTAATCCTCTCGCACTGGTTGAGGTTATTGTTAGCTTCCAGACATTGACACTTTTGGCAGAGCACAGGACAACATACCCGTAGCCCATTGCCGTTCCGCAACGTACGGCCCCCACTTCTTCCAGTATTTCTCTCGCAGACGGTCAGCTTTCAGGCGCTTCTCCTCCTCGCATAGATACTCGTGGTTCTCTATCTTGACCATGTTGGCGGTGACGGCGAGAGAGGTGGCGGTGGTGGTGGTGGTGACGGTGGGAGAAGAGAAGTTGTGCTTGCGGTGCAAATATTTCTCCCACGGCTACAGCTCTAGCTACCCCACCAGAGAGTTGGACGTGCGTTGTTGAGAGCAAACAAGCCGTAGGATCACGGAGTGGTTGTTGGGGTTTAGAATGGCATTGACGTACGTAATTGGAAGACAGGTAACCTGGCTGACCGCGAGTAATGGAAGGGAAAGGGAAAGGGGAAGGGGAAGGGATTGAGATCAATGAAGATGAGGATGGACCGATGGACCTTTCTCCCTTTCAAGATTTTCTACGCTCCCCCCATGTGTCGTCCATGCCATGCAAGTCAGGCACGAAAGTCTAGGCCGCGGATGCACCTTTCTGTCCTAGATAAGCCACCAGCACCAGCCCAGCCATACCTAGTAGCCGTTGAGGCGGTCCATCGCCGATCTTATGTTATTACGACCTTGCTGCCGCTAAGTTGATTATCTGCTACTGCTGGAGCATATCCTCCATCAAATACATATAACACATACTTGTATATGTTTCTTCTTTCATGTTGATGTTGATGTTGACATTTATATTTACATTTCCCTCTTCGCATGTACCAGCCTTTGCTCCATACATCTATATCTACAGTATATCTATATCTATATCTATCGTCTTATCTTCTCCACAACATCTCAACCTGCTTATGACATCATAGCGGGGCACACTGGGTGGGATGAGACATCTGTTCCGAATCCCCAACCTCCGCAAGATCCACATCTAACATCTCATCTTTCCATCTCAGCCAAAGTCCATCCAACATGTCCAACAACAACCCGGAATGCTCGGGGCTCGCCTAAGCAGTCGGTCAGCAATGCCAAATTTTTACAGACCCAACATCAACCAAAAGTTAGTTCCAGAGGTTTGAGGCTATCCTCAATCACGACCCGTGTGGCAGTTCAACTCTATATTTCACAACTAACAAGGCGGAAAAATGCTCTCGGCAAGGAAAAGAGTCGCTCCTAATGAGCCTATTGTGGTGCGTTGTGCTTCCCGGTGTTGTGAACCAACAACTGACTAGTCCTCGACTGTAGATCATTGGAGGCTCCATCGCGGGGTTAATGGCAGGAATCGTCCTCACGCGGCTTGGCCACAAGGTCCTGATCCTCGAACAAGACGAGTCTCCAGATCGCGAAGAGAAGGGTGCAGAATCACAGTTAGACCCAAAGCCCAAGACTTCTTTGCGACATTTGACCAAGTCGCTGAGCCATACGCCATTGAATGCCCGGGCGTGAACTACTTGGACGCCAATTCTGCAGTTCAAAAGTTTTGGAAACGCCCAATGCCTATGTCAACTTGGAGTTCCCTTTATTATCGTCTTCGTGCAAACTTCGACAGTCACCAAAGCTCTTTTTGCTCGGAGCCTCCGAAGGTGTCAGAGAATGCCGAAGGAGGAATCAACGTAGCCGCGAAGGTTACTAGCGTCACAGACATAGACGGCGTCGTGGCTGTGGATTACACAGATACGACTTCGGGCACTAAACATACTATTCAGACGGACCTGGTGGTCGTTGCTGACGGAGCAAGCTCGACGATTCGCCAGAAGTACACCCGCTGCAGCTCGGACATATTCTGGATATCTTGGCTGGAGAGGCCTTGTCTCGGAAATGGACATGACGAAACAGTCAAGAGAGCTCTTGGATCCAGAGTTCACAGCGTTCACATACTCTGAGGGGTATATAATGTGGTAATTATTATATTCCATTGCTCACGACCAAAATACCCGATCACTGACAATGTGCAGCTATATTGTCCCAGGAAGCCACGGAAGTATCGAGCCTGGTCATCGCCGATTCAACTAGGTTTGGTATACCCATTGTCCACAATCATCTTCCCAGTACAATAAGATAATGACCGATTCCGACGGCCGCCAGCACAGAAACTCGATTCCAAAAGGCAAAATGCGGCACGATGTGTGGAAAACACAACTCGAATACGGCAGCCAAGTTCTCAACTCCGTGTTCAAGGAGCTACTTGAGAAAACAAAAGACCCGTTCCTCTCAGTGATTCAAGACTATTCAGCCCCTCGAGCTGTCTTTCTTGCTGGAAAAGTACTGCTGATTAGAGATGCACTTGCTACCTTTCGTCCCCACATGGCCTTGAGCCTCGACCAGGCTGCTTTGCATTGCTTGCTGTTGGATAAGGTTATGCGGGGGGTTATCACTTTGAATGAATGGGAAAGGCAGGTTGTTTAATACGGGCATAGAACCAGGACTATAAATGCTGCTTTTAGAAATTAATATATATTTGAAGGGCTGCTATTTTTATATAATTTAATTGAATACTTTTTAATTTTATTACTTTATTTTAGCCGAAATTTATAGTTTAAGAAATAATTTATAATAGTTAAT
>QGMK01000510.1:0-23102 GCA_007825345.1 Lachnellula suecica
CCTGCGTCCCCACCACCACACCCTGCCGATCCGTATACACCGCACTAACCACATTGAGCCCACTATACGGACTATACACATACTCCTCCTCGCGGACCTTCTGGCCCTGCCTTGTGACCGTCGTATTAACCCCATTAAACGTCATATCCGTTTTGAAGCTCCCGACTTCGCGCTGACTAGTGATGGACCCGCTGTTGTCAACGCTCTGGTCGACGATGCTGCCGTTCTGCGCCAGGATGCGGTTCGTGTGCGTGTTGCCGCTGTAGTCGTTGATGCTGTAGAGGATGTTGTGCGTTAGTTCCCAGTCGACTAGGCTGCGCTTGGAGACGGTGGAGGTTGTGGTAGCTGCGGTGCTGCTGCCGCCTAGGGAACCGCTGTGATTTGGAGTTAGTGTTGTTGCGTTTTGGAAAAGATGGGGGGGGGGACGCTTACACTGCGCCGACGGTGGTGTTGACGATAGAGCTGAGGTCTTGGCCGAGCGTGGCGAGAACGGGCTGCAGGTCAAGGGAGTCGAGGACGTCGCTGATCATGTTCACTAGGTTTTCGAGTCTGTGGGGTGAGTTAGTAAGAGTGTGAGGCTTTGTGCACTGTATTCCTTTCCGACTTCGAAATCGATCAAGCAATTTAACGACCCGAAAGGGAAATCCAGTAAAAACGTACCTTGCTTCTAATATCACATGAGCACTGATGTTTTGTATAAGCAGTGAGACGCGATCGATGGATGCATCAACTCCAGCATTGAAGTATAATAAGTTCAGCACCTGCGCTTGGAGATTTACTTGTGCAGTAATATTCTCCACGACCAGCGAGATCTCGCCCACAAAAACAGACGCATTCAAGAACACATCCGGGTCCGGAATGGTCAGCGAAGAGACGTTGGCAGACGTATCCGCCGTATCGTAGACCGCGGATTCTGGGTCTCCTGTTGAAGCGAGTGTATAACCGATGTAACCGCCATCACTTGACGATTGCGCCGTAATGTATGGCACGAAAAGAGCACAGAGAAAAACGAGCGTGGGCAACAGAAGTTGAGGCATTGTGAAGTGAGTGACAATAAAGGGCGGTGCTTAGGAAAAACAGCTCAATGGTTGAAGTCCTGGAGGCAGGAGAGATATGAATGAGTAGTGCCAAGCCAGGAGACGTGCCTCCACCTCCGATACGGAAAGCCCCCGTCCTGTATGGGGTTCGGGCGCAGTGCATGAATTTAAAATTTCACGATGCCAATGTGATGGGATTTTCTGCATTGCTCATTGGGTGCCACGTTAGCATTCCCTGTCATGTCCGTGCATGATTTAATCTCCGCATGCAGCTGCAACGCTATTTCCAAGTATTTCGAGATTCTGCCCTATAGAATTCCTATAGTATGATGTAGGGCGCTTTGTTATCCGTGATTGTAGACTTGATTCGGAATGGTTGACAATCTCAGTGCTACTAGCCCCTGAATTATGCTTTGCAATTGCAGGCAGCTATAGCTATGCCGCTCCGCACTCTCACTTTGTCTTTTGCTCCGCAACCATCACTCGTTTTTGCGTTCTTGTCACTCGTTATCCAGCAACATGTTGGCTCGTCTCTCCCACGTTCTTTTCTGGAGCGGTCTGCTCACAGGCGTCTTTGCGCAGACTTCGACGCCGAAACGTACCAGTGCTTCTACCACTGCTGCGGTCACTTCTTCGGCCAAAGTTACTTCGGCCAGCTCGTCTTCAGTACGAGGAAATAGCAGCTCCACGTCAACTACAAGCAGCAGCGATTCTTCCTCTTCTACATACCCGGATGTTTACCTCAATGTGCCAAACTTGAGTGTAGGCAGGATCGAGCTTGATGTAGACAACCTTCAAGCGAATCTCAACCTTGCTGCCAATGTCGCCAGTCTCGTTTGTAAGTCAAACATGCCCTTCTTTCCCAGTCATGTGGGAGCGAACAATCTCTCCAAGATAACTACTTACTAATTTGTTTACAGCAATCAACGCGGGAGTAGCAGTCTCCGTCCAAAAAGTCAACCTGACTATCGTGGACGTCGAAGCCGAGCTCGAGCTCATCGTCCGGCTTGGAAACCTCGTGGACGTCGTCAACCGCGTCTTCCAGTCACTAGACCTGAACCCGCTGCTGATCACTGCCCTGAACGACGTAACGAGCGTAGTTGGCGAAGTTATAGGCGCCGTGGATGGATTACTGGGCTCAATCACGCAAGGAGGAACGACACTCTCTTTCCTTGTCGATAATTTAGGCAATATCGTACAGGAGGTATCTGGCGTGAGCAGCATCGTTGGGAACTATCTCCAGAACATGACGTATACGGGCAACAGCACGAGTCTGCAGGGTGGCCTTACCCAGAAGCAATATTCGTACTCGCCGCTCAACGCTCTTGTCAATATCATTTTCAATACGGCCGGGCAAATTGTGCAGGCGACTGTTGCAAAGGCGACGGGGAGTAGCTCGAGTACTTCGGCCGCGAGCACGGCTGCTGCGACTAGTACGTCGACTGCTTAGATGGGAGAGGCCAAAGGATGAAAGACATATTGTAAGAGCTCTTGAAATTAAGATGACGAAGAGAACGCCTATCTAATAACGCTCTTAGAATAAATGGTATACCCTGCGGTACGGCGTTTTGTGTCTCGGCGGACAGACTGGGTTGAAAAGGGCTTGCAAATCCAACGGAGAGTGTTCAACTATGGCTTTAACACGGCCTACTTTAGGATGCTGTGTCTTCTGGGAGTGACTTTATCGAGTAGAGCAGTTGTACTTGAACAAACTTGACCAAAAATGAACATATTTTCAAATATCAAGCAAACATGATGCCAGTAACTCGTACGATAGGAACTCTCCCTAGTCAGGGGAAGAATAGTTAAACATGCGGCGGGCGGCACTTGCTCACCGTCATTCCACTTTGTAACTTTGGCCGTGCTTATGCCAGGGACAGGGAAAGATGTTGCATTGTCGATAGTGGACGTGCGAATAAAGCTCAGGGGTCAAGGCGAGGTCGGGACATTGCCGTCGCTGGGCCCGGAAAATTCCCGGGGGCTTCGTGGCGCGCCTCAGCCACAGAATCAGGAGCAAGCGACTTTTTCGCCTCTCCTTTCCTCCCATCAAGCAACAGAAATGCCCAACGATGACCTGTCGCTGTACCGCCAACACCTTACGATTGTTTATTCGAAGCGTGGCTCAATTTGATATTCCAGGGTCTGTGAAGTTTACAAGACCCCGGCGCGATATCTGCAGCTCAACTGCGAGCTTAGGGAGGCCCCGAGCCTTTCAAGCTTTTCAAAGCAGATCGAATTCGACGTTTACTTCTGCCGAATCGCAGCCACGGCAGGTAGGATCCCAACAATGGAACGAAGATGAAGAAGTCCAGGCTATGGATGGGAGTTCAAATTCGGAGGGTGCCATTGCAGAGGTTTCAATGGAAGCTATAGATGCAATCGCTGCGGAAGCAAGATCAGAGGCGGATTCCGATGTGCCGTATACGAATTCAACAGCGGAGCCTCGAGCTCAAGAGCATGTTTCCAATGTCCAAAGGGAGTGGAAAGGGAGGAGGGACGCTGCGTGGGATACGCCAATGAACGCGGCCTACCGTCGAACAAACTCCAACTCGAATCCTGCAATTGAGCCGCAGCCATCGAACATCACCTCTGCGTCAGCAGGCTTTACAACAGGTATCACCGGCCGAATAATAAGAAACGGGGGAAATGATACAGCCCAGACGCTACCGGAGGATGATTGGGTGCCGCCAAAGAAGGAGCCATGGCAGGTGCACAAAGCCGCAATGAAGGAGAAGTTTCCGGAAGGATGGAATCCTCTTAAACGTCTATCACCAGATGCCATGGCGGGCATTCGAGCACTCAACCAGCAAATGCCCGAAAAATATACAACTTGGGTTCTGGCAGAACACTTCAAAATCTCTCCCGAAGCAGTTCGCAGGATCTTAAAATCTAAATGGCAGCCAGATGTGGATACGCAGGTAGACCGCGAGATGCGTTGGTTCAGGAGAGGTGAGAAGGTCTGGAGCAGATATGCCGAGCTGGGTGTCAAACCTCCCAGGAAATGGAGAGATGAGGGTATTGGGAGAGGCAAACCGGAGTGGAAGAAACAGAAACAGGAAGCCCGCGAAAAAGCTCGGGAGCCCCGTGTCGTACCAGCGCTCGTCACAACGGCACGACGCCCAGGTGGTTATTATGGCGACACTGAGGAAGCGACCAGAAATTCAGAGAGACCCGAGTTGGTCACCACTGCAAGGCCACCAGAGGGACATTAGCAGATTCCTGCGAGGCTGGGGTGCATAGCCTTGCATATGGGATGATATACAGATTATCTCGTGGGGTCATGCAGAAGCTACGACATGTGTACAGTACTTGGGCTTATGTGGCGCGGTTGTAATGTATGAAGAAATAAGGGTGTGATCGCGGACGGAAATCAGTGCATTGAAAAGAAGTTCTGTTATGAGAGCATATCTCATTCGAACGACGATATCAGCGGCTCTGATAAAGGAGACCATTGCAATAGTTGGATCTTATCCTGCTTTTTCTCATCTCTTCTAAGTTCCACGGGCCAGAATTAGAAAAGACTAGATGGTATCTAATTCTCCTAGCCAATTACTGCAGATGTGATCCGAATGTGATTGTCCTGGAGGATCTTTCAATTTGTAGCTAGCCCTTGCATCCGTTGCTGGGACCGTTTCGTTGCAGGGTTGCCCCTACCCCTGAAATCCCTGTTATCTCAACCCGCCCGCCTGTAAGAACGCGCCGCGGTTGGAACTTTGTTCGCAGCCGTCAATCACTCACCGCGCTCAGACGATCAGACGCTCAGACGCTCAGACGCTCAGACGCTCAGACGCTCAGCTTCAACTTCTCCTTCCTGACCTTTGAATTGATTCGGATTTACTCTTAGAAAGCAGCTGCGACTCTTCCCTTTCTTCCTTCCGCCTCTGTTCAATTCAATTCTCGATCGTTATCTGATCACCACGCTGTAAGGCCGACTGACCATGTTTATCGTACCAGAAGCTCCTAGCTGACCCATGAAAACAAACAGCTTTTTTCCATTCCCATGCCCAATGTACGCCACGCCCTCCATACAATACCAAAGCACGCGCTTCCACTCTTTCAAACTCCAATGGTTTCCTGTTGATCGCGACTTGCACCGGCCGTCAAATTTTCCTTCCAATTGAACGACCCCTCCCATGGCTTGAGAATGTCTTCCACGCCGTCGAACCAGAGGACCTTTGCCGCCAACACAGGCCTCGGTCTCAAGCTGACGCCCTCCAACTCTCCCTTTCCGCGCACTCCAAGGTCGCCTAATAAACCGCGGGGCCTGTACGAATCGGGATTGTCTCTCAAAAGGATAATTGGCACTACAGTTTCCTCACCGACTGCCTTCGATACCCTTTCCTCTTCTCCTACATTTGCGTACACAGCTGGAGCCGCCGCTGTTGTAGTCGATACTTCAAATCACACCCAGCGTTTTTTCAGAGCGCGCCCTACGGCTATACCTTTAAATTCTACAAATTCTGCATCATGTGCGCCGTCTACACCGACAAATACAGCCAATGATGGCAGGAATCGAGCTGTAGCAGGTCTGAGGGATTCGGCCCTCCCATATTCTCCTACAACCCCGCACACCACTCTCGACTGGGGCGATTCGCCGAGTTCGAAGACATGGACCAGTAGGGAACGTATTAAGGCTGCTACATGTCTTTCGATCAGCCGTGATGGGAAGCTTTTGGCAGTAGGAGAGGTATGGGAAGCTTCCCCAAAAGTAACGCTCGCACTAACACTATTAGACTGGATACTCACCCCGGGTTCTTATTTTCTCCCTACAAGACAACTCTTCCGATATTCCCTTAGCTATCTTAAATGAACATACCTACGGAGTCCGCGCAGTTGCCTTCAGCCAGGATCAACGCTATCTTGCAAGTTTGGGTTCCCCGAATGATGGATTTCTTTATGTTTGGTCAATAAATCAGAGGACTGGAGCCGCAAAACTACATTCGAGCAACAAATGCACGAGCTTTGTGAAGCAAATGGTGTGGCTTGGAAAAAGCATCGTCACGTACGTCAAGCTCTACAACTTTTACAGAGGTCTAAACTGACTGAATACAGCATTGGCACACGGCATATTAAAATTTGGAGGGTTGAAGATGGTCGAAGTGCATCGCCGACAAAACGGTTTGCCTTAGATGGTACGCCACAACCGATTCCTTCTCAGCCACTGCTCAAAACTCTCGCCGGACGAAACGTACTCTTGGGGCCTCTGGTGGAGGCTACCTTTACTACTATTGCGGCCATATCTGAACACAAGGCGATTGTGTGTTCGGAGAAAGGAGATATATGCCTTCTGGATGATACCGAAGGACAGAAACTGATGAAGCTAGCAAGTACTGGATTTCCAGTCACATGCATAGCGATTGACATGCAGGCTCGGCGAGTTAGAGTTGGAGGTCGCAGTGGGAAAGTCAAAACCATGAATCTTGACGACCTTCTGGCGACCAGTACTCCTCCAGAGTCGCCCATACCAACTGATGATAACCTCGCACCGTCAAGTGATGCTGGGCACTTATGCGCCATGGGTTATGCTGCTCGAAAGTTGGTCACTATCGACTCAAAGCACTTGATCGAAATATCAAGTGCAGATTCCGACCTCGACGAGCCAGAATTGGAGAACGCGCCATTCCCAGCTCATGGAGATGCAGTTTTGGGTGTTCGACTGCTGACACCAGATAACGAAATGAACGCAAGTTTCCTTACTTGGTCCGCCGATGGAACAATTGTCTTCTGGGACCTAGATGGCAGGAGTAAGGCATTTTTTAAGGCGGAGGTTGAGCAGTGGTCGGGAGAAGAAGACGTTGTTAATCAATGCCTCATTGTTCGCCCTTCCAAGGGCGCTAAATTCTTGGTGACCGGAGACAGGTATGGTGTCTTGAGGGTTATCAACTCTTCAAACAAAATTTGTGTGTTCGAGACCAGGGCGCACTCATCTGATATTCAAGATATTGCGCTTTTCGAGAGCGACGATACCAGCTTGATAGCCTGTTGCGGACGGGACAGGACTGTTCAGCTGTTTCGCTGGCTCTCGGATCAATGGGTTCTAATTCAGACATTGGACGATCATTCGGCAAGTGTCTGCGGGATGTTCTTCACGGAGAACGGTGATAAGTTGATATCCTGCTCCACGGACAGGACAATCCATATCAGGCAGCTTGTGAAAAAGGACGTTGGTGGTCAGGATGTGATGGGTGCGGTACCTCTAAGGATCATCACGCTGAAAGCCTCCCCAGTTTCCCTCGCAGCATGTTCAGGCGACCAAAAGGACAATTTCATGGTTTCGCTCTTAGATCGCACAGTGGCCACGTACGAAATCGCTACTGGGCGTCTTGTGAGTTCTTTCAAAGCTGCTGATGGCGAGGGTGCGGATGCGGTGGTACTGGATGCTCTTAATATGGGCACTTCGAGTCCTCTGCCAAGTAAGTCGCTTCTACTGAATACTTCTACTGAACTTTTCAAAAAAAACTCTACTAATGCCTCTCCAGGTTGCCCCACCATCCTTGCCGGTGTCTCTAGCACCGACAAATCTGTGAGGGTCTATGATGGTGTCACCGGAAATTTTCTGGATCGTGAATGGGGGCATACAGCTGCGGTGACAGATGTGGCACTTCTTGAGCCTCCCGACTCCGAACAAAAGATATTGATAAGCACTGGATCTGACGGTACAATCATGATCTGGGATCTCTCGCCAAGGCCTCCCGAGCCCCAAGAGCCTATGGACTTGGTGTCTCGAGACCAGTCTCCCGTAAAAGAAACCCCATCAGCTCGGCCGCCGCTTAGAAGGGTGCTTTCGAGAGCAGAGCTAGCAGAGTTTCAAAGGGCGTCACCGGCCTCCACGCCCACCGGCAACCGCTCACCTCCAAGGGTCGTCCGAAGAAAGACTTCTAAGTATGGTCTTGCTTCAAATTCGCCATCACTGGCACCTCCTCCTGTGCCACCGGTAAACTCAAAGCATTTTGCATCTACCTCTGATGATACGGGGGTGCGTAGAACTACTGCACGTAATCGATCTCGAAGTCCACCGAGCCCCAAGGGAAAGGAAACGAGAAGGCCTTCTCTAGCTTCACTGGACAATCGTGGGTCAAGGAGCAAGAGCACAGGAAATTTCAGCGAGTTTGGCTCGCTCAATATGGCCACTGAGCAAGCGTGTCGTACATTGCGCGCTTATCGAAAGAAGCTCTTGTCATCTGAATCGGTCAAGGAGGAATCTTTGAAGGAGCTTGACCAAGAATTACGATTGACTGCTATGGCGTTGGGAGAAAAAAGCATAAAATCGAAAGCGATTAGCGAGACCGTTTTGACGGGTTTGCTGGATCAGTATTCAAACAGACTAGTGTCCATGTTCGATGAGAAACTGAGGTTAACGAAAATGGAGGAGAGTCCTGACGATGAACCGGAAGTTGCAGAGCGACCAAAGACTGCTGGGAATCCAGTAGTTTCTTAGATACCCGGATAATTTTCACTTTGCTTATAGAGAGGCAGGCTCTCCAGCCTTTGGGAAAACTTGGCGTTTTTTGGGCAGATGCTTAAGAATTACAGAATTCTGGGGGCGTTTGGGAATACACTACATTCGGGGGATATACAGTTTTTGAGGCGTTATGGCTGGACTGGCTAGCTGGGGACGATGGGAGTTCTGGGGCTATCCGGTGGCTTTGGCTTGACAAATACCAAATGAAGGATGCAGTTGATGATGGAGCACCGGGGTAAATTTTAATGGATTATTGAACCATGCTCCCCGCGCTTTTTGCTTACAATGATTTCATTACTCAGCCCATCTATACGGCATGCTTCCAACTGGGGAAGTCGGTGAGACTATTGAGTGGAGAGCGGAACTCATACTATGCATGCCATGTATGTACTGTAGTCTTACATGCAGCATGGCCCTAAACCTGGCGACAAAATAAGCCTCAATTCTCGATTCAGACAAATCAATAATTCGCAATTACATCAAATCGTCACCGGAATATCTTGACGCTCACATATCACACAGATTTTCCGCGCTGTGCCGCGCCTAAGCTTCTTGTGTCACGAAAACAACCAAGCAAAATCCAAAAACTTATGCACCCCATTCCCGTTTCCCCAGTGCTCCGCTGCAATGTCCCGCGTTGCACGCCCACACGGGGGCGATCAGCGGGGTTACTGCCGTTCTGGGCGAAGTGGCTGGGGTATTGCGGGGTAGCTTATTGGTGGAAAGACTCTTGACACTTCTCGCTCCACGAATGAGCGGGGAGAGTAGTGGATAGCTCGCCATGAGCTCTGTACATAAACTATCGTTGTTATCTCTTGGCCTTGAAATTCTGATTTTCTCTCTCTTTCAAGTCGATTGAGGTCGTCGAGGTTTCTCTGAGAACAGACATCATGGCGAAAGTATCCTTTTTCAAGAACTACAGGGTGTACCTGCTCACCTCGGTGGCGTACATGGGCTCGCTGCTCTTCGGTAAGTAATCCCCTCCCAAAACCCTCGAATATGATATACTAACGATAATGCAAAGGCTTTGACACCGGAGTAATGGGCAGCGTCCTCGCCCTCACTTCATTCAAACAAGACTTCGGACTCCCACTAGGAAAGACAGGCTTCGCATCAGCAGCCAACGCCAAGATCTCCTCCAACGTCGTCTCCCTGCTCACGGCCGGCTGTTTCTTCGGCGCCATTGCTGCCGCTTTCCTCAATGACCGCTTTGGACGCCGCTACTCGCTCATGGGCTTCTCTGTCGTCTTCCTGATCGGCGCCGCTATTCAGGTACGTTAGATTCAGCCCCTATCTTCGCAGTATAAGAGGAGCCGGAGGGATTAAGAATGTCTCGCGACTCGTGAGACATTATCTTTCGCGTCCTCCGTTGCCGAACTGCCCAAAGAACTCCATACTGATTTGTCATATAGACAGCTGCGCACCACTCGATCGGCCAGATCTATGCTGGCCGCGTGATTGCGGGCCTGGGTATTGGTGGGATGAGCAGTATCACGCCGATTTTCGTTGCCGAGAACTGCCCGCCTGCTGTGAGGGGCCGCATCACTGGCCTCTTCCAGGAGTTCCTGGTTATCGGCAGCACGTTTGCCTATTGGCTCAACTACGGCGTTGCCTTACATATTGCGCCTTCAACCAAGCAATGGCGGATCCCCGTCGCTATCCAGTTGATTCCTGGAGGCTTCTTGTTCATCGGGCTGTTTTTCTTGAAAGAAAGTCCGAGGTGGCTGATGAAGCAGGGCCGCTATGAGGAGGCTGCTAGCTCGTTGGCTTACATGCGACGCGAGGATATCGAGAACCCGGAGATCGTGAAGGAGATTGCGGAGATTAGGGCGTCGATTGATGAGGAGCTGGCGCTGACTGAGGGCGTTACGTGGAAGGAGTGTATTGCGCCTGGTGTTCGGTACCGGTTTTTGATTGGGTTCTGCATTATGTTCTTTCAGCAGTTCAGTGGGACGAACTCTATTGGGTACTATGCGCCGCAGATCTTCCAAACGGTTGGTATCTCGGCTACAAATACCTCTTGTAAGCAACACATCTCTTCCCCTGCTTAGAGCTCAGTGCTAATTTATAAACAGTATTCGCCACAGGAATCTACGGCACCGTCAAAGTCTGCACAACCGGCATCTTCCTCCTCATCGGCATCGACAAGCTGGGCCGCCGCAAGTCCCTCATGTTCGGCGCTGCATGGATGATGACTATGATGTTCATTCTCGGCGCTGTCCTGCACAACAAACCGCCGAACACCAAGACCACAGTCATCTCCCCAGCCTCCATCGCCATGGTCGTCATGATTTACCTCTACGTGATCGGCTACTCCGCCTCCTGGGGCCCCATCCCATGGGTGTACCTCTCCGAAATCTTCCCCACGCGCCTGCGCTCGTACGGCGTGGGCATGGGGGCCGCTACGCAATGGCTGTTCAACTTCGTCATTACTGAGGTCACGCCCAACGCCGTGAACCACATCGGCTGGCGCACCTTTTTGATGTTCGGGATTTTCTGCCTGGCTATGGGTACCTGGGCGTTTTTCTTCATCAAGGAGACGAAGGGGAAGAGTTTGGAGGATATGGATATTTTGTTTGGGACGGTGGATGCTGGGCAGAGGGAGGCGGATGTGGAGAAGGTGCTGCATAAGAAGTATATGAATGACGAGGCGGAGGTGGCGGCCGGGGGTGAGCATAAGGGGACGTCGGTTGCGTTAGAGGATGTTAATCGTGCGGAGACGAAGTAGGGCTGGAGATGGGCGCTGTGAAAATAATACGGCAAGCTAATTTTATGGATCGCTAGCCTTTGTACTTGTCAGAAGGGCGGTTTAGCTTTAGCAAACTTTCGTACCAAGATGCTGCATTTTGTCGTTGACGTATCCTTGTAGTCCAAGGCCAGATATCTACTCTGATTTCGAAGGCTCATGTTGTATGTGGTCAATGAATTTCACCACAATCATCCGTCTCGAATACCCCAGAGCTCGTGAGATGCCGCTGTTGAAAGGGGTCTCGCTTAGCGATGGAGTCAGTCTGTCTTTATTCACCGCGGGGGTCCTCAATTCACTTCCCAACCTCCTCTTACTTTCAACTCAACATTAACACGCGCCCACCGCCGCCAGGGAAGAAAAACAATGGCCCAAGCCGAGGTCTCATCCGAGATCGACGTACTCCAAAGCTGTCTCGGACTTCACTCGCACTGCTCATGGCCATACGACTACTACAAAGACGTCGTTTTCGTATCGATCGACTTCGAAAACGTCCGTTCGGTAATACATTCCTTCGCAAGCCAGTACATGCAGTGCCAGCTCGGTGTGTCTATCTTTGACACCAGAGATTACCTCGCCAAGCCAGTCAAAGACGCCCTGGTAACGTACAATTTCTCCACGGGCGACAACAAGAAGTACCACGAGCAGGCGCGTAGCCGATTTCTCTTCGGCGTCTCGAAGACGATCACGCAGCAGGAGCTGGCTTCGGAGCTAGAGGCTTTGATATGGAGGGACCGCAAGATCGCTATTGTGGGACATGGCATGGCATGTGATTTCGAAATACTGGAATTCTTGGGCGTTGATTTGGAGGAGTCTGTGGTGGCTATTTTCGACACGGGGGATTTGGTGCCCCTGGTCCTGGGCTGCGAGGGACGTTCATTGGGGGATCTTCTTGAGGAGCTCGGGTGTCCTTTCGATGAGCTACATACCGCTGGAAATGACGCGAATTTTACACTGCGGGCACTAATTATGATGGGAATCGCCAGTCATAAGGATCGTTACCATTATCTGGATGATGATGACAGAGCCAGCGTGTGGAAGCTCTGGGACATTGCACATTTGCCGATGGAACGAAGCTCGGGAACCGTGGAGGCGTCTGAGGAGGAATGCATACGACGAGTACAGTTGATAGACGAATACATGTTGGATGTGGAGTTATCCAAGCAAGATTATCTGGCAGAACTGGCTGTGGAGCGGACAATTATTGACCAGCGGAGACAGAAGTGCCTGGCGAGAAGGAAGAAGTGGCGCGACGCAAAGGTGAGGAAAGGCGAAAAGAGAGGTGTCCGCAGAAATCGTACCCTAGAAGACCAGGAACGACTCCGCACTCAGCGACGAATGCAAAGGGACAATGAGAAGAGAGAAATGAAGGCAGCTGGCTTGTGGGGCTTATTTGACGAGGAGGCTGCGCTGCGGCAAATGCGTCAAGATCGGGAAGATCCTTTCTCTGGGATGTGGGAAGGCGAGTTCACTTTCACAACGGGATTTGGTGAGGAGATGGTGAAGGAAGAGTCTACGCAAGATGACTTGTTCCGGGGGTCATCTGAGAAGGAGGTTGCGGATTTG
Source organism: Lachnellula suecica (assembly GCA_007825345.1). Taxonomy (NCBI): domain Eukaryota; kingdom Fungi; phylum Ascomycota; class Leotiomycetes; order Helotiales; family Lachnaceae; genus Lachnellula; species Lachnellula suecica. The sequence goes on from QGMK01000510.1 coordinate 12,812, forward strand.
TTTCCTCCATTGCATCGGTACCTCTTGCCTTTTCCGGGGTTTCAATCTTTCCTTGGCCAACAATGTCCGCGGATCAAGTGTCAGTTGTAGATACCAGGCGTACCGTAGAAATTAGCAATGTTGCTTGGCTGTAAAGGGAAAATTTTCTAGCTATACGAATCGTCTTGTCTTCCCCGAAAATGTCTCATGTTTTTAGTCAATGTGTCGACCATTGTATTTTAGTCTAGCTACTCAAGTTTACTAGCATCTGACCTATTAGAAGTGAGATACCCTTACAGTAGTACATTTTTAGATCTTGCAGCTAATAGGTATGTTTGACGGCGGTTCGGCCCGAGCCGCAGGTACAGTAGGTACAGTAGGCACAAATTTATACACTTCAATTTCACAAAGACCGTCTATGTCATCTCGCAAATCATAGTCCTGCACCGCAAGATTGATTACTTGGCCTAGGTGAATTATCTCACGCCCACCAAACTTAGGCAGCACCAACATCAAAACAGGAAGAAAAAGTCATCTCGCGGCAACAACGATCACTCAAACGCCCCGCAAACATAAGCCCTGCACCGACACTGCCGATCTTTTGTCGCAACTCGACAGTAGGAGCTCTAGGAAAGAAAGCCTAATGAACCTCGAGCATGGAAGAGCCTGGGCAGGCGCGGACACCAGCACCGAGCGAATGGGGATGTGGCGAAAAGAGCCTGGAACAACTTGGCCGCGAAATCGAAAGGAATAGTAAGACCTACGATGGGGATTGCACCCGCTGTGGATTCTCTAACAAAGAGGCGGATGACGAAGAGAGTTACAAGATTTTGAAAATGGAAGAGCATGAATTAACACCCGTACCGAGCGATTGGGGCAGTTTGGTAAGGAGTTTGGAAGAACTTGCATTCCGCGACAAAAGCAGAAGTTGGCGCTACTCCGGAGAGTGTTACCGCTGTGGATTCTCCCCAAAATACGGGGTTGACCGCGAGAGATTCCCGGATTCTCGAGCGTTCGATGGCAGTAAATACGAATATGGTGTCCCTGATAGCGAGCATGAGAAGGAGCAACTCGAAGAAGTCCGCTGGATACTTCGCAACAAGACCTGGTTCGGTTTCGACCTCGACGACACACTCCACGAATTTCGCAAGGCATCACAGGCGGCTGTTCTGGTCACACTCTCGAAAATCGCCAGCGAATCTCAAATCTCTATCGATGGTTTACAAAGTGCTTACAAGCGCGTGCTCGCACAAAAGACGGCCAGGGCATTCACAGATGGCAAGACCTCGGATGATTACCGGAAGGAGCGATTCGCTGCTGTTCTCGGAGATTTTTCCATCGAAGCAACACCGGAACTTTTAGACGAATTAGCCGCAATCTATAAGACACAGCTGGGACTTTCGCTGGAGCTGAAGAGGGGAGCGAAAAGTTTACTTGTGTACCTCAAGTCCATTGGGAAGAAAATTGTGGTTATCACTGAAGGTCCGCAGGATGCGCAGGAGTGGACTCTGCAGAAGCTTGGTCTCGCAGAATATGTCGATTTCCTAGCGACAACCAACTTCTTTGGTGTTTCGAAAGTGGATGGTCTATTCGAGAACGTACTGCTGCAGCTCGGGATTGGGAACGGGAAATTGGTCTATGTTGGGGATAGTGAGGAGAGGGATATTGTGCCGGCTAGAGATTGTGGGATCTACTCTATCTATCTCTCAGGAAAGGAGAAATTCATGGTTGAGAGTCAGGGGTTGAGAATTGGAAGTTTGAGTGAGCTAGAGCAGCTTTGCGCAGATGAAGCACTGACCTCGGACTTGGAAACAACCAGTGAGTGATTCCGAGGGCAAGCCAGTATATCTAGACAATCAACTATGATGATAATTTCTCAGACTGCTAATGTTTGCTTTGAGAATTGATGATACACTGCTGTTGATTTACACTGCTGTTGATTTACACTGCTGCTGATTTTGAGAAACCTAAACAGCGCCATTCATTGTCCATCAGAACAGCAACACTCGTGGTAAAATTAAGCGTCCTCAAATATCTCAATGCCGTCAAAGTGGATCTCAAAGTCTGAATAGGTTCGTGTCAGCTCTGGCAAACCATGAAATAGGGAAGTGTGTGCCTACCTTCTGAGCCCACGGCACCGAATTTGATCGTATTGGAATCATCGGCTTTCAATACCAGCTCGACGGGCACTGTCTTGTGGCATCCCGCGCGGGAATTCATATCTGAGATGTTTGTGGGCACGAGCTGATCGTTTACAAAAATGTGCGCTTCGCCGGCTAGAATGGAGAAAGTCAGAGATCATCCTGAGCAGATGTCTGGAGATGTTGGGATAACAAGACATACCGGTCACATTGCTCACAGTGTAATGCAGAGATATCCATTGCGGCTCTCCGGTACCTGTGATGTTGTTGAAAGTAACTTGACTTCCGGAGTCGACTGATTAAAACAGGGTTAGAAAACGGAATGGCAACTACGGGTAGGACTGGAAACTCACTCTGGTGTACAGATCGTTTGCTAATGCAGTCATTGCATTCCGTGACAGCTACAGCACCACTGCGTCAGAGAGTGACAACAATTTGAGGTTCTTTACTGGACAACTCACCAGCACGACCAGTGATCACAGCATCTTCAGCTTCGTATCGCTTTTTGCTTGATGGAACGGAGACGACTCCCGTTGTGGTATCAACTTTCCACATGGCATGGTATTGCAGAGTGACTGTGTGTGCACTAAATCAAGTAGGTCAACCTTGGCTGGCGAAAGGTAAAATCTGGCATGCTTACCTGGTGCTAACAGCCATCGGAAGCCAGATATAAGTTGAGCTAGGACCGCCCGTTGAGTCCCAGCTATCACCCATGTAAATGTACGTTGTAGCTTGGGATCCCGTGATGGTAAGCTCAAAAGTGTTCTGGGAGTTGTAAGTGTTTTCAGCTTCTGGCGCAATGTCGTACGGGCCATTGAAACTCCCACTGATTCCGTCTGCCCAGAACATTTTGTTTGGGTTTGAGCGCCATCCAGTCTTTGCGGAGACGATTATGAAGTACGTTGTGCCGACTTTGAACATGCCGGGTGCTTCATACGCGCCAGAGGCTGGAATATATTTAGCTCCGTGGAATAAGTATGATACCAGGGATGATAAACTCACTGATATAGTTTTTCCTAGCACCGAGTGTTCCATCCGAACCGATCAAGTTGACTTGGATCGTGTTATGGTCCGCACTAGTCAAGAGATACCAGGCCCCTAGATGACTTCAGTTCATGTTAACATCAGCAAAAGAGTGTTGCCCATACCGTCGCCCGGGTCTTGAAACATGCCTGTGTCGGAATATGTTAAACTGTTGGGTGGTACGTTGACTGCTGCGCCTTTCGTCGCATAACCACCCTCCATCTGGGTGGATACAAGAGGTTGGACGAGGCGGTTGACCTGCCCATAAATCTGTTTGTAGTTGGGATATTAGCGTCCGAAAGGGAAAGGAGTGGAATCAGGTCTGCAGGTAGAAAAAAGCCAAGACACGCAGTAGTGAATCCCCAAATAGTCGGAAGACTTGTGGCACTTACCCAAAAAGAACCATTAGGCTTAGCAATTTTGGGTCTCCACATGTATTGGATGCTTGCTTGGGCACCAAGTGGCGTCCAGTTCAACAGATCTGTACTCTTATACATGTACGGCGTCTCAGCTATCGATTTCGATCAGTACACTTCGCATTTGGGGAGGATGTACAAGACGTACCATTACTAGCACTTTGGCCAATCCAGTAGTAAGTGGTTCCACGAAGATAGACCATCCCTCCATGAGCATCAATAGTGTTGCCGCTGGTGTCCTTCCAAACAGTTCCAGGCACAATCCATGATGCTGCGAGTGAGCCGGCGGCAGCACCGAGCCAAAGAAGAGCACTTGATACCAACATTGTTTCTTACAAAAGAGGCGTGAAAGAAGAAAAACCAGCGAGAAAAACACGAACAATTTGTACCTTTCGGTGAGTTACATCCCGCCAAATTTTAGCCCTTCAATAACCCGAGTTCTATTCGAAACCCCAGTATAGGGCCAGGATTAAGGTTATTCCAATCTGCTTTCCATCTGCCGACGCCATTGACCAATCATCCGGTTTACCCAACAAAGATCCGGGGTCGCCAAGAACGGAGAATAAGGTACGGGCCTAGAAATAATACTCCACCAACCATCTGGGTTACCACTCGACAAAAAGGGTTCCCGAACTTCATCCGCATTATACCACCCAGAAGGACCGAAATAAGGGGAAATGCGGCCCGCGAGATTTGACGTGACACCCACGAAGTGGGTGCAATATGAAGTCATCGGAACCATCGCGAGCCCCTGGAAATCATGAACTTGAGCACATCATCAGATGCCATATCGCAAGATATATCACTGCCTCAGGCGTCTCCACGCATTAGGAGCTGTGAGCTCGTCAAAAAAGATCACGTAGCAGATCAAATATCTGAAAGGAAGGAACATATAAGCAAGCCTTACCAGCCGCTGATTTAAATTGAGACATAGTCCTATTACCTGTTCCCAATCCTCCTGGCCGAAGACGAATTCGGAACGTATCTTGGAATCCAGTAGATACTAACACTGAAAGGTAATTTCGAAACATCAATTTGAGAGAGCAACAAACGAAAACAGACAAGGATCAAAACACACAATCTAAAAGTTTCCACAAGCCCTCGAAAGTTCAAACGTCTTCAAACTCGTCATAACTCGCAAAATAGGAACTAGTGATGTCCGTAGCTGGGTCGTAGGGACAGACACCGTTAAGAGTCTCCCATTTGCACGTCTTCATAGTCGTCATAATCTGCATAATAGAGACTAGCAGTATTCGCAGCTGGGTCGTAGGGACGAACACCGTCAAGAGTGTCACATGAGCCCTGTGAGCTCGATCGCGTGCGGGTAGCAAATTCAGCGAGCGCCGGAGTTGGGGGGAATCCGAGGACATCGATCTCATCGGGGATATCTCCACCCCCAAGGAGATCCTCTGGCGCCTTTTTTGGTACTGGCGTCGAAGCTCCCATGTAGGCCAACCAGTCTGGATCTGGTTCGGTATAAGGGGCAGTACTATTACTGTCGTATTCATCGAAGCTTTGGCCTGGACTGATCAAGTCAATTGTCAAACCGGCAGATTCCTTTTCCACGTAATCTGGGCCTGTGCCACCGTCGAATTGGGCCACGACATTCCGCGTTTCCTCAGCAAGAGCCTCGGCGGAAATTCTTCGAGTGGGATAATATGCGAGACATTGAAATAAAGTATGCCTGAAATGATTCGAGTAGGGAGCTGCGAAAATATCCATTTCGTGGGAGGCGAATTTGGCGATAAGGTTGCCCTTGTATTTTACTTCCAGGGGCAAAACCATTTTCTCAACCTCTTTTCCCCCTGTGATGAAGCTGATCATGAGAGCTAAATATTGTGTTAGCATAGTACAAAATCATTGCTCAGAGGAAGATGAGGCTATTGCAAGCGCTATTTCAGAATCTGACATTCAAGGATCTGACTTCTCTAAGCCGTATGGGAGACAACATGATTTGAGGATGGAATTAAACATACCTCCGACGCCCCTAGAAATTGAAGTCAGCAATGGCTCTAATTTGGTGCCACAAAGGGAAGAATATGAAATAGTAAGCTTCGTATACGAGACTTGCCAGGTACTCTCGGGATTGAATTCACATATAAAATTGGTCTTGAGCAGAAAATAAAGAACTTTTGAGTGTCCTTACCAGATATTTACAGGTAGCCCTATCTCTCTACCCTTCATGCTGCTAGATAATTGTTCCTCCAGCTGTCAGTAAATCATGGCTTGCGCTGGCAACGACTGGACAGCAAACTTACAGGCGCATGCCAGCCTGCCGTGTTCTTCCACTGCAACACAAAGGAGAGTTAGCATTTTCCTATCTGAGAAAGTTCCAGAAGTATATGAAAATCCAGTTCCTCTTTGAGCTTGAATGAGTAGTAGATCGGAGTATATAAGATGAATCAGGGTCAGAGAACAAAGGCCCAAGAGTTACTTACAGCAGTTTGCTCCAACCATATGGCATCTTTTCGTTGTAACTCTTTATGTGGAATCCAGCTCGAAAGTCCGAAGTCGGTGAACTAGCGAAATATATTTAGCATTCAGTGCCGAACACGCATGGTAACGCAGGTTACCTTGAGAATACCGGTATTGCCCTTATGATTTGCATCATTGTTACCGATCAAAACTAAAACATATCAGCTTATTTCTAGGAGATGACTATCTGTTATAATGTACTGTTTGCTGCTTTTATATCAAAATGCCCAATAGGCCTATCACCGTATATGTCATATTTAGAATTTGGTTTCCAGTCACGTTCGAGGGCCAATGCTCCTTGGGCAAGACAGTCGAAGGCTCTCCAAGCTTCTTGTTCAGCTGGGTAATGAGTCCTGTTAATTCGAATTAGAACGGCCATGCAATGTCGGAAGATAGGTGGCTTACGCATAAGATTTCTGAATGTAACTCCTAAGGTCACCCTTGTCTGCATATTCTAGGTAAATTCTGAACAAAGCCAAGATATTAGCGTCATGTGAGGATGAGTGACAGCCCAGTACTGAAGGAACACAAGCGTTCCGAGGAAGCCCCGCTGTTAAACGACTTACCTTCCAACTAGTTTGCTTGGTTCAAATGAATTTTTGGAATGAGAGGGATCAGACCACGGAGTAGGGTCACGTTCTTGATCTGTCCCGGTACCAATTGCCCTGTGGAAAGACTTATAGAGTTTTATAACGTGAATATCTCCAATGGAACCATCTGCCCCTTCGTAAATTTGCGATAACATATGGGATTCTTTCTCCAGCGTTTGTATGTCTCTAGGCCCAGATTGTTTCACAGCTGTGCACAGATTCAGTTATCCAATCCAGGAGGAATAGGGCTATCCTTCAAAAAGGGACACTGGAAAATGGAGGTAGGAACTTACCAATCTTCTTCGGTATCGGCCTTTCCCCTTCTTTCGCTTTCGGCCCTATGTATTCGAACAGACCGACCAACCCATTCGTACCCCTGCCAATACATTTGATCGGTTTCCAGCGTCCCCTAATGCCCGGCCAGAAAATTGATCGTCTCATCCATTCCGCGTGCTCAGCAGCTACAGTGTCACCGACATCGTACAACGGGGTTGGCGTAACGTTTTGTCCATTCTCTGATCCATTCTCTGAGCCTGCCACACTAGTGCCTACAACTGTGGTTGCGCCGACCATTGGTGAGGGCGGCGCTGCTAGCGTAACGTTGGCGGCATTGACCGACACGTAACGACCATTGACAACAACCATGCGAGGCACATCTTCAGGAGGAGCATCGAACAACTCCCAACCGCGCTTAGCCATTTCGAGCAATAGAAGACTCTGGGAGTCACAAGTTGAAGGGATCAGGAATTGCAGCTGGATAAAACGAAGGTTGAAAATGACCTTTAACTATAGTAAGATGCATGTAGACCACTATAATGAAGAGCTGTACGACGGAGTCTTTGCTTGAAGACATTTGATAGGAGAGGATCCGGAGATCTCTTGTTGAGCTTCAGCCTTTGTTCCGTTGGGATATGTGTACATTTGCGGCGATATGCAGCAACATCACCCTTTTCACTTGAAAGCTGATCCCAGGAAACAACCCCCTTCAAGAACAATACACTGATAGAATCTGTGGCCGCATCGAGACAAGGAAATCGAATTTGCTTGAGGGTACCGGATATAGACTAGTATAAGCCTACTTGCTACCATCAACTTCTCTCAAGATTAGTGGAATGATGGGATAATGGGTCTCATATCGTATTGCTGACTCCAGAGACCTAAGTGATGAGCCAGTGAGCCAGACCCGGGGTCCTTGAAGACTGTCGTCTCTCGAGCAGTGGTCGAACAGGCATTGCTGCATTGATGGCTGCGGCAGTAGTCACAGACTCCACACGCTCACAGTAGTCCAAAAATGAAGACATGGAATGGAAAGTCAAGCATGATGTATTGATCGCCGTGAGCATTAAGTCCATTTTGTGACGAAACGGAAGAAGGAGCTACGCCAGCTGGCCACCTAGTGTGTGTTGCCAAACTGCGTACTTGGTAAATTTCAGCCCGCCGTACAGATTTCTTACATTTCGAAGACCTCAATGGCAATCTCCTCGAAGCTCGTCTTGAACGATAGTCCAATACCGCAACCATGAAGCCCCGAAGCATCTCAAGCTTCGCTGCTCAATTTCAGAAGCTCTCAATAACCTCGACCCCATTACGACCGCTCCTAACACCCTCCCTCACCCGCCAGCCTCGCACTTCGGAAAATGGCCCGTCATCCTCCCTCCGTCCTTTCTCCAGCACAGCTACCAGAGGTGGCAATTGGCTGCTACCCACTATGCCCGAGAAGAAACGATCGCGAAAAGGCAGGCCTCGTGTACCAACTGGTGGATCCGCAAGAGGTACGACGATAGTTTGGGGTGATTATGGGCTGCGAATGTGCGACCACCATCGACGGGTCAGCGCTATGCAATTGAAGAACGGAGAGGAGGCTATCAAGGTGCGGCTAAAGGGCATGCGGTACCGGTTATACAAGAGAGTGTGTGCGAGTATTGGAGTCTACAGCAGTGGTAATGAAGTAGGTCAAGGCTCGGGAAATGGGACCGTGGAGCAGAGTGCTGATGTGTTTAGGTCCGTATGGGTAAAGGAAAGGGTTCTTTTGATCATTGGGCCTCCAGAATTGCTGTCAGTAAGATTATTTTTGAGCTAAAGGGGGACGTCCACGAGCAAGTTGCGAGAGACGCTTTCCGGTTAGCTGGAAACAAGATGCCAGGTCAGTACTACAGCACCAAAAACGTACTGGCTCATGCTTATGACTTACTTTAGGCATGTACGAATTCGTGAAGAAGGGAGACCCACCTGTTGTTGGAATTACGAAGTTGGATGGGATTACAATGGAGGAGTTGAAGAGACCGAGAAGGAAAATTCCTTTGGGTTCAATACCCATTGGCTCGACGGCTGAAACCATGTCTACTACAGCTTCTTCATCTTTATCGCCAGATGCTTAAGCTATGTTTGTAGTACCAGATGATTCTGTACTTCTAGAGATAAGAACTGCTGGAGAAAGGGAGCATAATCCAACAACTTGTATAAACCCAAAGATATCACCAATTGCAGTTTCATATCTGGGTTTGGTTGTATAACTTGATTATTTGCTCTCCACCAGGTGTATTTTTAGGGGCTTGTCTATGCCAAATTCTTGAGCCTCTAATGTAGCTCCTGGTGCAGAGAAGATGGGTGCTTTGGTTTGCAAGGTATCATCTCATTCATTCTCAAGGACACCCTGTCATGCCGGAAGCAATCCGCGAAACAAAGCCCTCATGACCTCCAACGCCTACGCTTTTTGCCGTGATCCAACGCCGTCCCACGTCCCAAATGCACTCTCGCTCCTCTCATAGCCATCCTATTCAGAACCAGAATCACTAGGCGGCTGCTGTGTCTCCTTGAGAGCCTGCATCCTTCATTAGTTCTCTTTCCCTCTAGCACGGACAAAGACACGTACCTCATCAAGCCTCATCTTCAATATCGCCAACATGTTCTCCTTGATGACCAGCGTCTGATTATCTAGGTCTTCCACAATGAAGGCATGGTCTTCGCTGTCTATCTTGACGATGATGGATTTAATGGAGGGGTCACACTCCACAAGGACGCCTAAAATCTAGCTTAGCTTGTGCAAAGACCTTAAGGGGAATCGCATCTACCTCTAATTGCTCGCGGCATCTCTTTGATGCTGGATCTGAGAAAACGTTAGGTGCGTCAATGTCTCGTGACTGCTGAGGTATTTAGGAGTTCGTGTTTGAGAGTGACCGACCGATCCGGCAAAGTAGTGGCGAAAAGCGTTGTTGTAAGAAGCTTATTTTTGGGCTGTGGGAATTGTCCGAGCTATCCGAGTCCAATATGATTCCATCACTTATTCATGACGACTCATGAAGTCTAATTCAAACATATTAGTATCCAGCCCCATCTTGTACTTTTATTTTGCCTTATCAAGTATCTCATCTATTATTCACATGCACATGTGGGACAAGCTTATCGCTGCAAGTCCAGCACACGAGCACCGAATCTCCGTTCACACTTACTCTTTCTACTACCTTCAATTCATATAACCGTTTCTTGACATGCTCTTACAATAGCCTTATGCATCATGGAGACCCGGCGGTATACACGCTCCAAACGGTCCTGCCAATGCACCAAATCATCCCTCCCATTCTCCTCATCCCTCCTCTTCCTCTCCATCATCCTCCCTAGTACCTCCTACGCCCAACTCGCCATCCGGCAAGCAACCTCCTCTGCGAAC